>CM053037.1:199206431-199356431 GCA_028564925.1 Lithobates sylvaticus | reverse complement strand
TATATTATTTTAATCCATTTATATGTAATACATATATACATACAGTAAAGAGATTATATATATATATATTACTGTACTTTAATATACATTTTAAAAATATATACTGTATGCAAATTTTTTTTTTTGCAAAACTTTATGTAATATATGTCATATATATATTGTTAGCGATTTTCTGCAGACCTCACCTTGGAATGTAACGCGGCGGCTCGCTTGGCTCGGGGCTTACGGGTGTATCACGTGGAAAATAAAGATTTATTTGCATACATTTTTGGCTGTTTATGTCGTGGCGGAGTTTGTCTTCTGGGTGTTCAGATTTTGGTTCAGGTAAAAAAAAACAAAAAAGGACCGACCGACCGACCGACCACGTCACAAACGTGTTCTTTGTCTGCGCGCTCAGCTCCGGCATTGCAGACATCCGTCCTTCTCAGCAATTACTAAGAAGAATTCTCTCCCCTTGGAATCGGATTCATATTAATATTTAGAGGTTTATTTCTAGATTCATGCGATTCGCTCACATTTTAGCGTTTTCTGCTCATTTTGGGCATTTTTGAGTCACTTCAATGGGCGGCTCTACACACCGCAAAGTAGCCCCTCCCCCTTTCTGAGCACCGAGCTTCATACGTTTGTTTGTTTTTTACCAATCAAAAACCGCGCATGTGTTTTGTCGCTTTTGGGGGGCCATTAACAATGAATGGCAATGCAAGTGAGACGCTGTTTTGCACGATACGCTAAAGTGTGAATGCAGCCTCACACGGGATTCACCCATTTCTCCAAATAAATCCAATTTTAAAAAAAATGAGAATCTTGGGTGAAAGGTGAGTGAAATAGAACCATAGATGAGCAGGCTTGTGACCGAGACGAACCAAAACATACACCATATTACCAAAAGTATTGGGACACCCGCCTTTACACACACATGACCTTTAATGACCTCCCAGTCTTAGTCCGGAGGGTTCAATATTGAGGTTTTTTTTTTTGTTTGCTTTGTTTCGATAATATTTTTACACCTTTAACATATATTTACACATTTCGCATTGAGGGAAAAAAAACGCAAAATAAAAAACAAACATTTATTTCATTTGTAAATAACTCTTCAGTGATTTGTACCATTTGCTGGCAGCTGAAGTGTAAACAAAACAGCTGCTCCATCAGATTAGGCGACCCGTCAGAATTGGTAACGGAAGTGACGTTCCGTCGCCGCCATCTTGCTACACCCAACACTGCTCCACAGTAACGATACACGGAGAAGGGGGCAAGCGGACATCTTGTTACACCCACCGAAGTTTTGCACTTCACAGTTATTTTTTAACAGGAAACAGAGCTTATATGGTGAAATAGAGTACAGTGGAACCTCGGTTAATGAGTAACGCGGTTAGCGAGCGTTTTGAAAGACGAGCAACTTTTTTTTTTTTTTTTTTTTTTTTAATTCTGACTCGGTTTGCGAGTGTTGTCTCGCAAAACGAGCAGGATTCAAGCCGATGGGGTGTGCCGTACCGCATTTGGCCAGGAGGTGCGGGGGCGCCGGTGACACTCGGAACGCTTGGGAGCCGTTCGGAAATACTCGGAATCACTCGTAAATACTCGGAAACACTTGGAATCACTGGGAAATACTCAGAAACACTTGGAATCACTGGGAAATACTCAGAAACACTTGGAATCACTGGGAAATAAACACTCGGGGACTGAGTATTTCCCAGTGTTTCCGAGTATTTCCCAGTGATTCCAAGTATTTCCCAGTGTTTCCGAGTATTTCCCAGTGTTTCCGAGTATTTCCAAGGGGTTCCGAGTTCAGCCGAGCTGTCCCCGAGTATTTTCAAGGCTCTCTGGCGCCCCCCAACTTCTGGCCACATGCGGTACTGCATGTAATAGAAGTCAATGTTGAACGAATTATCTTCATTTCCATTGACTTCTATAGGGAAAACTGGCTTTGATATGCGAGTGCTTTGGATTACAAGCATTCTCCTGGAACGGATTATACTCGTAATCCGAGGTTCCACTGTATTTGGAAATCCATCGGACTGTTTGGATGTTGAATTATAAAAGCAGCGGTGTTCTGTCAGATTAGCAAACCTGTGAGATCAGCAGGTTTGCCGCAACATCTAAACAGTCCATCAGATTTCTAAATCCTGTATTTCACCATATAAGTTCCATTTCCTGTTAAAAATAACTGTGAAGTGCAAAACTTCGGAGGGTGTAACAAGATGTCCGCTTGCCCCCTTCTCTGTGTATCGTTACTGTGGAGGAGTGCGGGGTGTAACAAGATGGCGGTGACGAAACGCGTCACTTTCGTTACCAATTCTGACGTTGTCGCCATATCTGACGGAACACCGGCAGGTATCGGTAATTGGTATCGGCGAGCACTAAAAAAAAAAAAAAGTATCGGTACTCAAAAATGGGGAATCCCTAGTCAGGGTTAACTGTTAAGGGCCTTAGGCTGAGCCCTTAACCCTAACATTTAACCATTAAACTTCACCTTAGCCGTTATCCCTCGGCTAGTGTAGGAGAGGATGCAGCTTTTCCAGCACGCTGTGTGCTGGATTGGTTACATCGGAAGGGAAGGGAGACATTGGGGGTTATGTTGTCCTTCCAGTGTCTACATAAAGAGGACCCGTCACCTGCCCATGCAGCCATGTAGCAATGAAGTAACAAAAAAGTATAAAACAAATAAAAATAAAAAAAATATTAAAGCACGCCCATACACGCCCCATAAAAAAAGCCCAGTATGGGGCGAGCTTGTGTTCGTTTACATCAGCAACTCTTAACTGATGCCCTGTAAAGGTTTTAAAGCATTGCCTATGGAGAATTTGGTCTACCATATTTTTTTTTTTTTTTGTGATTCCGTGGGCGTGCGCAATTTTAGGACTAAACCAGTTTGGTATCTATTTACTCAACGTAACCCCATGTTGTATATTTAACCTCTTGTTTAACGGGCACTTAAACCCCCCCGGCCCAGACCAATTTTCAGCTCTCAGCGCTCTCACACTTTGAAGTAACACTGTACACAAATTATTTATTTTATCATTTTTTTCACACAAATGGAGCTTTCTTTTGGTGGTATTTAATCACCCCTGGGGTTTTTTTAATTTTTTTATTGTTTTGCTAAACAAACAAAAAAACTGAAATTAAAAAAAAAACAAAAAAAATAATTTTGTTTCATAGTTTGTTCTACAATTTTGCAAACTGGTCATTTTTCTCCTTCATTGATATTCGCTGATGAGGCTGCACTGATGGGCACTGATGGGTGGCACTGATAGATGTCACTGGTGGGCACTGATAGGTGTTTTTGACAGGCAGCACTGGTAATGATGCACTGATTGGTGATTTATAAGCGGCACTGTGAGCAATGATAGGCGGCACTGTGGGCACAGATAGGTGATACTGTGGGCACTGATAGGCGACACTGTGGGCGCTGATAGGTGATACTGTGGGCGCTGATAGGTGAAACTGAGAGCACTGATAGGTGACACTGAGGGCACTGATAGGTGAAACTGAGAGCACTGATAGGTGACACTGAGGGCACTGATAGGTGAAACTGAGAGCACTGATAGGTGACACTGAGGGCACTGATAGGTGAAACTGAGAGCACTGATAGGTGACACTGTGGGGCGCTGATAGGCAGCACTGGTAGGCGACGCTGGTGGGCACTGATAGGTGAAACTGTGGGCACTGATAGGTGAAACTGTGGGGCGCTGATAGGCGGCACTGTGGGGCGCTGATAGGCGGCACTGTGGGGTGCTGATAGGCGGCACTGTGGGCGCTGATAGGCGGCACTGTGGGCGCTGATAGGCGGCACTGTGGGCGCTGATAGGCGGCACTGGTAGGCGACGCTGGTGGGCACTGATAGGTGAAACTGTGGGCACTGATAGGTGAAACTGTGGGCACTGATAGGCGGCACTGTGGGGCGCTGATAGGCGGCACTGTGGGCGCTGATAGACGGCACTGAGGGCACTGGTAGGTGACGCTGGTGGGCACTGGTAGGTGACGCTGTGGGCACTGATAGGTGACACTGTGGGGCGCTGATAGGCGGCACTGAGGGCACTGGTAGGTGACGCTGGTGGGCACTGATAGGTGAAACTGTGGGCACTGATAGGTGAAACTGTGGGCACTGATAGGTGAAACTGTGGGCACTGATAGGCAGCACTGTGGGGCACTTATAGGCTGCACTGAGGGCACTGGTAGGTGACGCTGGTGGGCACTGGTAGGTGACGCTGGTGACACCTGCGCGATCGGGACCGATGTCCCTCTTGCTGCTGCCGGTGATCGGCTCTTTTCTTCCTCCTCATGCTACCAGCGTTAGGAGGAAAAATAGCCGATTACCGGCTCTGTTTACATCACATGGTCAGCTGTCATTGGCTGACAGCTGATCATGTGGTAAGGGGTCGGGGGTCGACCCCTTATTTTGATCTGTGATCAGCCGAGCCTCACACACCCTGCAGGGGGCGCGCAGGACGCTCAAGCACCGGAGGACGTCCATGGACACCCTCCCGGCAAATTAAGTCCGCGCCGTAGCCGTCTTCCGGCTATAGTGCGGACAGCAAGTGGTTAAAAATAAAATGCTAAAATATTGTGTTTCTTTGCACTGAAATTATTTTTTTTTGTCCCCTGAAATTGTGCATTCGATAAATAGTGACATAAAAAATTGCGACTGCAACCATTTTATTCTCCAGGATCTCCGCTTTACAGTAATTTCTAAAAAAAAAAAATATGCTGATTTTAACACGTATGCAAAAAAAATAAAAAAAATAAAATTGCCCCTGTAGACAAGGGGTTAAGCAGAATCTTTGATTAGGGCTCGTGCACACAGGACATTTAAAAAAATGCCAGCGCTACAGCAGCGCTAAAAACGCCAGTTTTTTTTCTCATTGAGACGTGTTTTTATATAAGCGTTTTTTTTTTGTTTTTTTTTTGCGCGCTTACCCGTGTTTTTTTGGGCGTTTTTTTCATTAAAAACACTCCCTATAATGTTAAAATGCCTAAAAACTTCAAACGCGACTTGACGCGTTTAGTCACAGTTAGACGCATTTTTTTTTTTTTTTTTTGACTAGGAGGGGCTTTTAGAGGCAGTTAAAAAAAAACTTCAAACGCCCCCCTAAGAGCGGCTGTAGAAACGCCCCGCGTGCACGAGGCCGGAAAGCGATGAAATGTCGGGCCGGCGAATGTTTTTATTTATATATAAAATTGATGATATGGTCTTTACAGAACGCGGAGGAGGCCTCTCATGAGGTTCTCGGTGACTCCTCTGAACTCCGATCCGAAGTGGTTCCAGTTGTTTAAGGAGTGGAAGAGTTGGTAGAGCCGATGCCGGACCTCGTAGCCGGGAGCGCGAGGAACTCTCCTGTGATAGGCCGAGTAGAAGTTGTCGCACTGAGCCCCAAATATCTCCCCAATAGACAAGTCACATTCCGAATGGCCGTAAAAAGAACCCGGATCAAAGAGAAGCGGCCCGTCCTCATCTTCTGCCGCGTTCCCTTCCCAGAAATCTCCGTGTAGAAGAGACGGGACAATTACCGCGTCTTTAAAAGCATTCTGAAGTTTCACCTGAAGAGAGAGAAGATATGTTATAGGAGAGGAGAGTTATAGAGGAAGGAGCAGAGTCCTCCAGCAGAGTATTTCAGGAGAGGAGAGTTATAGAGGAAGGAGCAGAGTCCTCCAGCAGTGCAGAGTATTTCAGGAGAGGAGAGTTATAGAGGGAGGAGCAGAGTCCTCCAGCAGAGCAGAGTATTTCAGGAGAGGAGAGTTATAGAGGAAGGAGCAGAGTCCTCCAGCAGAGCAGAGTATTTCAGGAGAGGAGAGTTATAGAGGAAGGAGCAGAGTCCTCCAGCAGAGTATTTCAGGAGAGGAGAGTTATAGAGGAAGGAGCAGAGTCCTCCAGCAGTGCAGAGTATTTCAGGAGAGGAGAGGAGAGTAGAGTATTTCAGGAGAGGAGAGTTATAGAGGAAGGAGCAGAGTCCTCCAGCAGGGCAGAGTATTTCAGGAGAGGAGAGTTATAGAGGAAGGAGCAGAGTCCTCCAGCAGTGCAGAGTATTTCAGGAGAGGAGAGTTATAGAGGAAGGAGCAGAGTCCTCCAGCAGAGCAGAGTATTTCAGGAGAGGAGTGTTATAGAGGAAGGAGCAGAGTCCTCCAGCAGAGTATTTCAGGAGAGGAGAGTTATAGAGGAAGGAGCAGAGTCCTCCAGCAGTGCAGAGTATTTCAGGAGAGGAGAGTTATAGAGGAAGGAGCAGAGTCCTCCAGCAGAGTATTTCAGGAGAGGAGTGTTATAGAGGAAGGAGCAGAGTCCTCCAGCAGTGCAGAGTATTTCAGGAGAGGAGAGTTATAGAGGAAGGAGCAGAGTCCTCCAGCAGTGCAGAGTATTTCAGGAGAGGAGAGTTATAGAGGAAGGAGCAGAGTCCTCCAGGAGAGGAGAGTTATAGAGGAAGGAGCAGAGTCCTGCAGAGTATTTCAGGAGAGGAGAGTTATAGAGGAAGGAGCAGAGTCCTCCAGCAGTGCAGAGTATTTCAGGAGAGGAGAGTTATAGAGGAAGGAGCAGAGTCCTCCAGCAGAGTATTTCAGGAGAGGAGAGTTATAGAGGAAGGAGCAGAGTCCTCCAGCAGTGCAGAGTATTTCAGGAGAGGAGAGTTATAGAGGAAGGAGCAGAGTCCTCCAGCAGTGCAGAGTATTTCAGGAGAGGAGAGTTATAGAGGAAGAAGCAGAGTCCTCCAGCAGTGCAGAGTATTTCAGGAGAGGAGAGTTATAGAGGAAGGAGCAGAGTCCTCCGGCAGTGCAGAGTATTTCAGGAGAGGAGAGTTATAGAGGAAGGAGCAGAGTCCTCCAGCAGAGTATTTCAGGAGAGGAGAGTTATAGAGGAAGGAGCAGAGTCCTCCAGCAGAGTATTTCAGGAGAGGAGAGCTATAGAGGAAGGAGCAGAGTCCTCCAGCAGTGCAGAGTATTTCCGGAGAGGAGAGTTATAGAGGAAGGAGCAGAGTCCCCCAGCAGTGCAGAGTATTTCAGGAGAGGAGAGTTATAGAGGAAGGAGCAGAGTCCTCCAGCAGAGTATTTCAGGAGAGGAGAGTTATAGAGGAGGGAGCAGAGTCCTCCAGCAGAGCAGAGTATTTCAGGAGAGGAGAGTTATAGAGGAAGGAGCAGAGTCCTCCAGCAGTGCAGAGTATTTCAGGAGAGGAGAGTTATAGAGGAAGGAGCAGAGTCCTCCAGCAGTGCAGAGTATTTCAGGAGAGGAGAGTTATAGAGGAAGGAGCAGAGTCCCCCAGCAGTGCAGAGTATTTCAGGAGAGGAGAGTTATAGAGGAAGGAGCAGAGTCCTCCAGCAGTGCAGAGTATTTCAGGAGAGGAGAGTTATAGAGGAAGGAGCAGAGTCCTCCAGCAGTGCAGAGTATTTCAGGAGAGGAGAGTTATAGAGGAAGGAGCAGAGTCCTCCAGCAGAGTATTTCAGGAGAGGAGAGTTATAGAGGAAGGAGCAGAGTCCTCCAGCAGAGTATTTCAGGAGAGGAGAGTTATAGAGGAAGGAGCAGAGTCCTCCAGCAGAGCAGAGTATTTCAGGAGAGGAGAGTTATAGAGGAAGGAGCAGAGTCCTCCAGCAGTGCAGAGTATTTCAGGAGAGGAGAGTTATAGAGGAAGGAGCAGAGTCCTCCAGCAGAGTATTTCAGGAGAGGAGAGTTATAGAGGAAGGAGCAGAGTCCTCCAGCAGAGTATTTCAGGAGAGGAGAGTTATAGAAGAAGGAGCAGAGTCCTCCAGCAGAGTATTTCAGAAGAGGAGAGTTATAGAGGAAGGAGCAGAGTCCTCCAGCAGAGCAGAGTATTTCAGGAGAGGAGAGAGTTATAGAGGAAGGAGCAGAGTCCTCCAGCAGAGCAGAGTATTTCAGGAGAGGAGAGTTATAGAGGAAGGAGCAGAGTCCTCCAGCAGTGCAGAGTATTTCAGGAGAGGAGGGTTATAGAGGGAGGAGCAGAGTCCTCCAGCAGTGCAGAGTATTTCAGGAGAGGAGAGTTATAGAGGAAGGAGCAGAGTCCTCCAGCAGAGTATTTCAGGAGAGGAGAGCTATAGAGGAAGGAGCAGAGTCCTCCAGCAGTGCAGAGTATTTCAGGAGAGGAGAGTTATAGAGGAAGGAGCAGAGTCCTCCAGCAGGGCAGAGTATTTCAGGAGAGGAGAGTTATAGAGGAAGGAGCAGAGTCCTCCAGCAGAGCAGAGTATTTCAGGAGAGGAGAGTTATAGAGGAAGGAGCAGAGTCCTCCAGCAGAGTATTTCTGGAGAGGAGAGTTATAGAGGAAGGAGCAGAGTCCTCCAGCAGAGTATTTCTGGAGAGGAGAGTTATAGAGGAAGAAGCAGAGTCCCCCAGCAGTGCAGAGTATTTCAGGAGAGGAGAGTTATAGGGGAAGGAGCAGAGCCCTCCAGCAGTGCAGAGTATTTCAGGAGAGGAGAGTTATAGAGGAAGGAGCAGAGTCCTCCAGCAGTGCAGAGTATTTCAGGAGAGGAGAGTTATAGAGGAAGGAGCAGAGTCCTCCAGCAGTGCAGAGTATTTCAGGAGAGGAGAGTTATAGAGGAAGGAGCAGAGTCCTCCAGCAGTGCAGAGTATTTCAGGAGAGGAGAGTTATAGAGGAAGGAGCAGAGTCCTCCAGCAGAGCAGAGTATTTCAGGAGAGGAGAGCTATAGAGGAAGGAGCAGAGTCCTCCAGCAGAGTATTTCAGGAGAGGAGAGTTATAGAGGAAGGAGCAGAGTCCTCCAGCAGAGATGAGTATTTCAGGAGAGGAGAGTTATAGAGGAAGGAGCAGAGTCCTCCAGCAGTGCAGAGTATTTCAGGAGAGGAGAGTTATAGAGGAAGGAGCAGAGTCCTCCAGCAGTGCAGAGTATTTCAGGAGAGGAGAGTTATAGAGGAAGGAGCAGAGTCCTCCAGCAGTGCAGAGTATTTCAGGAGAGGAGAGTTATAGAGGAAGGATTAGAGTCCTCCAGCAGTGCAGAGTATTTCAGGAGAGGAGAGTTATAGAGGAAGGAGCAGAGTCCTCCAGCAGAGTATTTCAGGAGAGGAGAGTTATAGAGGAAGGAGCAGAGTCCTCCAGCAGAGCAGAGTATTTCAGGAGAGGAGAGTTATAGAGGAAGGAGCAGAGTCCTCCAGCAGAGCAGAGTATTTCAGGAGAGGAGAGTTATAGAGGAAGGAGCAGAGTCCTCCAGCAGTGCAGAGTATTTCAGGAGAGGAGGGTTATAGAGGGAGGAGCAGAGTCCTCCAGCAGTGCAGAGTATTTCAGGAGAGGAGAGTTATAGAGGAAGGAGCAGAGTCCTCCAGCAGAGTATTTCAGGAGAGGAGAGCTATAGAGGGAGGAGCAGAGTCCTCCAGCAGTGCAGAGTATTTCAGGAGAGGAGAGTTATAGAGGAAGGAGCAGAGTCCTCCAGCAGGGCAGAGTATTTCAGGAGAGGAGAGTTATAGAGGAAGGAGCAGAGTCCTCCAGCAGAGCAGAGTATTTCAGGAGAGGAGAGTTATAGAGGAAGGAGCAGAGTCCTCCAGCAGAGTATTTCTGGAGAGGAGAGTTATAGAGGAAGGAGCAGAGTCCTCCAGCAGAGTATTTCTGGAGAGGAGAGTTATAGAGGAAGGAGCAGAGTCCCCCAGCAGTGCAGAGTATTTCAGGAGAGGAGAGTTATAGGGGAAGGAGCAGAGCCCTCCAGCAGTGCAGAGTATTTCAGGAGAGGAGAGTTATAGAGGAAGGAGCAGAGTCCTCCAGCAGTGCAGAGTATTTCATGAGAGGAGAGTTATAGGGGAAGGAGCAGAGCCCTCCAGCAGTGCAGAGTATTTCAGGAGAGGAGAGTTATAGAGGAAGGAGCAGAGTCCTCCAGCAGTGCAGAGTATTTCAGGAGAGGAGAGTTATAGAGGAAGGAGCAGAGTCCTCCAGCAGTGCAGAGTATTTCAGGAGAGGAGAGTTATAGAGGAAGGAGCAGAGTCCTCCAGCAGTGCAGAGTATTTCAGGAGAGGAGAGTTATAGAGGAAGGAGCAGAGTCCTCCAGCAGAGTATTTCAGGAGAGTAGAGTTATAGAGGAAGGAGCAGAGTCCTCCAGCAGAGATGAGTATTTCAGGAGAGGAAAGTTATAGAGGAAGGAGCAGAGTCCTCCAGCAGTGCAGAGTATTTCAGGAGAGGAGAGTTATAGAGGAAGGAGCAGAGTCCTCCAGCAGAGATGAGTATTTCAGGAGAGGAGAGTTATAGAGGAAGGAGCAGAGTCCTCCAGCAGTGCAGAGTATTTCAGGAGAGGAGAGTTATAGAGGAAGGAGCAGAGTCCTCCAGCAGAGAAGAGTATTTCAGGAGAGGAGAGTTATAGAGGAAGGAGCAGAGTCCCCAGCAGTGCAGAGTATTTCAGGAGAGGAGAGTTATAGAGGAAGGAGCAGAGTCCTCCAGCAGTGCAGAGTATTTCAGGAGAGGAGAGTTATAGAGGAAGGAGCAGAGCCCTCCAGCAGAGAAGAGTATTTCAGGAGAGGAGAGTTATAGAGGAAGGAGCAGAGTCCTCCAGCAGTGCAGAGTATTTCAGGAGAGGAGATTTGGATAACTGACCTGCAGCTCTGACCAGAGCCCCAGCACCGTCCGGTCTCCGTAGTTCTTCTCTATTTGGCTGAGTTGGGGCTGAAGACGCTGAGATGCGAAGAACGTTGCCCAGTCCTCCTGCCACTCATTGATCTGAGGAGACAATAATATAAAGAGGTGATCAATGTGATGATTTTTATATTTGTCGATATTTATTTTGAAGTGATGGATGAAGTGGGGGATAAATAAACCTTTCATTTAAATCTATTCCTCCACAGCCACGGGGGGGGGGGGGGGGGGGGGGGGGGGTCATATAAATCCACTTCTTGTGCACCAAATTCATTTACAAACCCAGCTATGACCTCAGAAAGGTAACAGTGACATCATCACTGGGCTGGACACAGGCTGTGCAGAGAGCAGAGCTGTGGGAGGGGCCCAGGAGACTCCACCCACTACAGGCTGCCTGCAGAGAACTACAGGAAGGGGGCGGAGACAAGACCAGTCCCCCCCCCCCCCCGCACAAGGAGAGAGAGCAGAGCTGTGGGAGGGGCCCAGGAGACTCCACCCACTACAGGCTGCCTGTGTCTTGCCGAGTTGGTTCCCCTGGCGGATTGGTTCCTCTCTGTACTGCGCAGGCGCAACGCTTGCGCAGTACAAACGACTAGGCATCTTCCGGAAATTGACGAACCTAAACAGACGCGAGTGAACTGTACACCGCGCACGCTCCCGATGATCGCGCTAATAATTATACACATATAAAAAAAAATATATAAAAACACAAAACCCTTGTTGCATTTTTCTCCCATACATTAAATCATTTTTTTTGTGAGTTCTTGCGATGAGTGTGCTGGGACTTACAGTCCCCTCAGCAGTCGCAGCACTCGGGTGATTTATTTATGAGCAGTATGAGAAATGTCATTACATCCTATAGGAATATATTGTCTTGTCTTGCCGAGTTGGTTCCGCCCCTTAAATAATAATAGACCCGCCCCTTAAAAAGACTCCCCTTGCAGAGTAGCGCGAGCTACATCATCTCGTACACCGCCTGCGCGTGCGCGGTGTACACTTCACTCGCATCTGTTTAGGTTCGTCAATTTTCGGAAATTTCGCTGCGCATGCGCAGTACAGATCTGCACTAATCCGCCAAGGGGAACCATCTCGGCAGAACACCGGCAGAGAACTACAGGAGGGGGCGGAGACAAGACCAGTCCCCCCGCACAAGGAGAGAGAGCAGAGCTTTGGGAGGGGCCCGGGAGACTCCACCCACTACAGGCTGCCTGCAGAGAACTACAGGAGGGGGCGGAGACAAGACCAGTCCCCCCCGCACAAGGAGAGAGAGCAGAGCTGTGGGAGGGGCCCGGGAGACTCCACCCACTACAGGCTGCTTGCAGAGAACTACAGGAGGGGGCGGAGACAAGACCAGTCCCCCCGCACAAGGAGAGAGAGCAGAGCTGTGGGAGGGGCCGAGCAGACTCCACCCACTACAGGCTGCCTGCAGAGAACTACAGGAGGGGGCGGAGACAAGACCAGTCCCCCTGCACAAGGAGAGAGAGCAGAGCTGTGGGAGGGGCCCGGGAGACTCCACCCACTACAGGCTGCCTGTAGAGAACTACAGGAGGGGGCGGAGACAAGACCAGTCCCCCCGCACAAGGAGAAAGAGCAGATCTGTGGGAGGGGCCCGGGAGACTCCACCCACTACAGACTGCCTGCAGAGAACTACAGGAAGGGGCGGAGACAAGACCAGTCCCCCTGCACAAGGAGAGAGAGCAGAGCTGTGGGAGGGGCCCGGGAGACTCCACCCACTACAGGCTGCCTGTAGAGAACTACAGGAGGGGGCGGAGACAAGACCAGTCCCCCTGCACAAGGAGAGAGAGCAGATCTGTGGGAGGGGCCTGGGAGACTCCACCCACTACAGGCTGCCTGCAGAGAACTACAGGAGGGGGCGGAGACAAGACCAGTCCCCCCGCACAAGGAGAGAGAGCAGCAGTCAGAGGTCTTTATTGCGGGACTGGATCACAAAATCTGGAAGAAATACACAAAGAACACGATCGATATCCGTACAAGAAATACACATGATGAATAGATTTAGACAATAATTGCTTTTGCTGCTTTAAATACGGTCGGTGTTCCTGTGGAGGAGATTTCCCTCCTCTTCCTGTTCTGACAGTGGTGGTCACGTGGAGAGGAAGCAAGGGGGGGGGGGGGATATCCTGACAAAGCCTCTACAGTACACCTTCCCCAATTGGCCAATCAGCTTCTAGCGTCAGCTTGTTCAGTTAAGCCTTGGCAATAAAACCTGTAATCTGATTGGTTGCTGCACAACGGCACCAGATTCTGCAATCTTCAGTTTTAGTGAATAACCCACCAATCAGAAATAGGAAGGGGAACTCTCTATGGGGACACCAATACAAACTTGTAATGTTACGGGGCAGATGTAGAGCCTTTGTCAGGATATTATATTATATTCAGGATATTATATTGCTGTGTCCCCATGAGGGGAAGTTTCCCCTGACTTCCTGTTACTCTTTTTTATGTGCAGTCAATAAGCTTAGTTGTGACATGAGCATATGGACAAGCTCCAGTTAGAGCACATTGATCTCTGGCAGACTCTGCTCCTACACGCTCAACGCGTTTCACCCCAATAGGAGTTTAAAACTGAACTCCGAGAATGGGCAAATATTGTCTATTGACGTGTGACTTCTTCCTGAATCTCAGTGAGCTTTGTGTATTTCTTCCAGATCTGTGCAGTAATCCAGTGCGAGACTTCCTTTAATAAAGACCGCCCACTGCTGATCTCTCTCCTTGTGCAGGTTGACTGGTCTTGTCTCCGCCCCTCTTGTAGTTTTCTGCAGGCAACCCACATAGTGGGTGGGGTCTACTCAGCCCCTCCCACAGCTCTGCTCTCCTTCCTTGTGCAGAGTGACTTGTCTCGTCTCCGCCCCCTCCTGTCGCTTTCTGCAGGCAGCCTGTAGTGGGTGGGGTCTGCTGGGCCCCTCCCACAGCTCTGCTCTCTCTCATTGTTCAGGGGGACGGGTCTTGTCACCGCCCACTCCTGTCGTTTTCTGCAGTGGGTGGAGCCTGCTGGTCCCCTCCCACAGCTCTGCTCCCTCTCCTTGTGCAGGGTGACTGGTCTTGTCTCCGCCCCCTCCTGTAGTGGGGTGGAGCCTGCTGGTCCCCTCCCACAGCTCTGCTCTCTCTCCTTGTGCAGGGTGACTGGTCTTGTCTCCGCCCCTCTTGTAGTTTTCTGCAGGCAACCCACATAGTGGGTGGGGTCTACTCAGCCCCTCCCACAGCTCTACGCTCCTTCCGTGTGCAGAGTGACTTGTCTCGTCTCCGCCCCCTCCTGTCGCTTTCTGCAGGCAGCCTGTAGTGGGTGGGCCTGCTGGGCCCCTCCCACAGCTCTGCTCTCTCTCATTGTGCAGGGGGACGGGTCTTGTCACCGCCCACTCCTGTTGTTTTCTGCAGGTAGCCTGTAGTGGGTGGGGTCTGCTGGGCCCCTCCCACAGCTCGCCTCCATAGCACAGGCTATGTACAGCGCAGTGATGATGTCACCACTACTTTACATGGAAATATCTGAGTTTGCAAAAGTATTTGGTGCACATGAATCAGATTAATATTCTTTGTGGCTATTGAGAAATATGTTTAATGAAAGTTTTTTTTTTTGGCCCGGAGTTCAGCTTTAATCAGAAATGCTGAAAAGTACAGAAGCTGTTGACCTGCCAGAAATCCAGTGAGCTCCGAACTTCCTGCGGTGAACTGACTACAGAACGCCTCAACCTTTCTTTACACCTATACCATAGGAGGGAGGTGTTCTGTAGTCTAGCAGAGGAGAACTGGGCGGAGCTGATTGGGATTTGATCACAGAGGTAAGGAGCCGGAATTCTGGCTAATTACATTTTTTTTTTTTTTGTACCTACAACTTTGGGTTATGCAATACAAACTGAACCCCCGAAATCTATGGCAGTTCTTTATATGTAACAAACGTCGCACATGGAATGTTCCTGGGTGCAGCGAAGCCTCTGACCTGGGGAATATATCCACAACACGTGGTGGTATGGAAGCCGAACCTCTCCACCGGCTGCAGGTCTCTGGAACATTTCCCTGAAGGTGAAAATCACAGAAGAAATAAAGATGGGGGAGGGACTTAAACAATATTTAGTTTTTGCACCTTAAAGTTGAATCTGCTTATTTGTTGTCTTTCCTGGTTCCTCCTCTTCCTCCTCATCAACCCTTACAATCAAAATTGTAAATAAAACCTTATTTTAGTGACGTCGTCACTGGGTCTCTGCGCTTCTCTATGTAAAGCAGGCAGATCATGGCTGGGGGAGAGGGGGGGAAGGGCCGGTGGGGTGCTGCACAGAGCTTCCTAAAAACACAGCACCCGGCCTCAGTACTCCTCTCAAGAGTCATCAGCCTTGATGCAAGCAGTGGGCTGGCCCTTGGGGGGGGGGGGGGTTATGCATATATCAAGCTGCCTTGATGGTTGGGTGTCAGGGCCTGCGTGCGATTCTGAGCCTCCATAATGAAGAGAAATCAAACACAATGAATAAAGTGGTTGGGCCAGAGGCAGTCAGGATGGGGAGGAAATGGCTAGATGATGCCAGGCAGGCTCTATCTGACCCAGGAACGCTGCCCAGGCCTCAGACAATTTATGGGCTCTCCCTCCACCTACTGGGCACACACATACATACATTTTCAAGATGTCTGTTCTACTCAACAATAAACTTCCAAAATCCTCTATCCCAGGGGGAGGCAACCTGGGGGCTCTCCAGCTGTTGTGGAACTACATTTCCCATGAGGCATTGCAAGGCTGGCAGTTACAATTACTCCCAGAGGCATGATGGGACTTGTAGTTCTGCAACAGCTGGAGGGCCCCCAGGTTGCCCCCCCCCCCCCGATCTGGAAGATGGGAAGCAGCTGAGCTGTAGTCTGTGAAACACTGAGCAGCCCTAAATAATGAACCCCCCCCCCCGCGCTGAGCCCGCCCCACTGAGGAGCCAAACCAAAATGTACCCACCGGCCTGCCCTGAACTAATGTGAAAGAAGAAAGGGAGGATCATTCTTACCGATCATCCCGCTCTGTTTCTGAGCCGTCTTCAGCAATCTCTGGTTGTGAAGGTGCAAATCTGCCAACTGCTCCCCGAGATTCTCAGCAAATCTAAGATTGGGAAAAAGACACATTATCATTCAAGTGTATATCTGGGCTACATAAAAAAAAAAATTAAGGGAAATAGGGGGGTAATAGAGGGAAAGAGAGAGAGAGGGAAGGAGAGAGAGAGAGAGAGAGAGAGAGAGGGGGAGAGAGAGAGAGAGAGAGAGAGAGAGGGAGGGGAGGGGGAGAGAGAGAGGAGGGGAGGGGGAGATAGAGGTGGAGAGAGAGAGAGGGGAGGAGAGGAGAGAGAGAGAGAGGGGAGAAGAGAGAGAGAGAGAGAGAGAGTGAGAGGGAGAGAAAGGGAGAGAGAGAGAGGGGGAGAGAGAGAGAGGGAGGGGGAGAGGGAAAGAGAGAGAGAGAAGGAAGAGATAGAGGGGGGAGAGGAGAGAGAGAGAGAGAGAGGGAGAGAGAGGGAGAGAGAGGGGAGAGGGGGGGGAGGGGGGAGAGAGAGAGGGGGGGGGAGAGGGGAGGGGGAGGGGGGAGGAGAGGGGGGGGGGGAGAGAGAGAGAGAGGGGGAGGGGGAGGAGGGAGGGGGGGAGAGAGAGAGGGGAGAGAGGGAGGAGAGAGGAGGAGGGGAGAGAGGGGGGGAAAGAGGGAGAGAGAGAGGGGAGAGAGAGGGGGAGAGGAGAGGGGGAGAGGGGAGAGAGAGGGGGGGGGGGGGGGGGAGAGAGAGAGGGGGGAGGGAGAGGGGAGAGGGGAGAGGGGAGGAGGGAGAGGGGGGAAGGGGGGAGGGGAGAGGGGGGATGGAGAGGAGGAGAGAGAGAGGAGGGGGAGAGAGAGGGGAGAGGAGGGGAGGGGGAGGGGGGGGAGAGAGAGAGAGAGCGAGAGCTGGGAGATAGAGAGCGAGGGGGGAGAGAGAGAGGGGAGAGGGAGAGAGAGAGAGAGAGAGGGGGGGAGAGAGAGGAGGAGGGGGGAGAGAGAGAGGAGGAGAGGGAGAGAGAGGGAGGGAGGGGGGGAGAGAGAGGGGGAGGAGGCGGGGAGAGAGAGGGGGAAGGGAGAGAGGGGGGAGAGAGAGAGAGCGAGAGAGAGAGAGCGCGAGAGCCGGGAGAGAGAAAGCGAAAGGGGAGAGAGAGAGGGGAGAGAGGGAGAGGGAGGGAAGAGAGAGAGGGGGGAGGGAGGGGGGAGAGGGGGAAGGGAGGGAGAGAGAAGGGGGAAAGAGAGAGAGAGAGAGAGGGGGGGGAAAGAGAGAGGAGGGGAGAGAGGGGGAGAGAGAGAGAGCAAGAGCTGGGAGATAGAGAGCGAGAGGGAGAGAGAGAGGGGGGAGGCGGAGAGAGAGAGAGGGGGAGAGAGAGGAGGGAGGAGGGGGGGGAGAGAGAGAGAGGGGGAGGAGGGGAGAGAGGGGGAGGAGGGGGGGGAGAGAGAGGGGGAGGGGGGAGAGAGAGAGAGGGGGGGGAGAGGGGGGGGGGGAGGGGGGATAGGGAGAGAGGGGGAGAGAGAGAGAGGGAGAGAGGGGGAGAGAGAGAGCGAAAGGGGGGGGGGAGAGAGAGAGAGGGGGAGAGAGAGAGAAGGAGAGAGAGAGAGAGGAGAGGGGAGGGAGAGAGAGGAGAGGAGGAAGGAGGAGGAGAGGAGGAAGGAAGAGGGAAGGAGAAGGAGGAGGAGGTAGAGGAGAGAGGAGAAGAGGAGGAGAGGAGGGAGAGGGACGAGAGAGAGAGAGAGAGGGGGAGAGCGGGGGTGGAGGGGAGGGGGAGAGAGCGGGGGTGGAGGGCGGGGGGAGAGGGTGGGAGGAGAGGGAGAGGTGGGAGAGAGAGAGGGAGGGGGAGAAAGGAGGGAGGGGTGAGAGGGGGGAGAGAGAGTGGGAGGGAGAGAGGGGGGTAGAGAGAGAGAGGGGGGGGGGAGAGAGAGAGAGAGAAGGGAGAGAGGAGGGGGGGGGAGAGGAGAGGAGAGGGAGAGAGGAGAGGGAGGGAGGGGGAGAGGAGAGGAGAGGGAGGGGGAGAGAGAGAGAGAGAGAGAAAGGAGAGAGAGGAGGGGGAGGGAAAGGGGAGGGAAAGGGGAGAGTGGCCTTCGGGTTTGGTATGAATTTTAAGGGGAACCTCATGCCAAAATTTAAAACAAAAACAGCGTGGGGGTCCCCACAAAATCCCCACCAGACCCTTATCTGAGTATGCACTCCGGCAGCCCAGGAAAGGGGGGTGGAGCGAGTGCCCCCCCTTTTGAACCATACCAGGCCACATGCCCGCGACATCATCCTATCCCCCCCTAATAGTAATGTCAGTGGTGAAACTACCAAGGTCTCAAAGTTTGCACTTGTGACCGCCCCCTGGCATTCCGCCACCATGGGCGGGGGGGGGGGGGCCTGAAGATGGCAGGAAGGGGGCCCGCTGCAGAATATGTGAAGGGCCACACGACAGGAGTAACGGTCCCCCGGGACCAATGCAAAGGACCCTTGGACAGGGTCAGGGGGGACCCTTCATGGTTTCTTGCACTGACATTCAGTGGTGCCAACATTGCTATGCCCAGGCATCTGAAGCTTTGAAGAGGAGGCAGCCTATTAAATATCTATCAATACCCAAATATCAGCAGCCTTATCAATTAGAAATGTATAACGGTAGGTGACCAGATCGGTGTTATGCTTACCGGCTTATCGGTTTCATCTCAATGTGTTTCATAATGAGGAGAGCGCCCCCTGCTGGGAGATCTGTTATTGCTATGGGTTCTGGTACTCGTACAGCGCACGTTTTCCGGATCTCCTCCAGGCTCGCCACTTCCCCGCTGAACATAATCTTGGCCTGAAAAAGTAAAAAAAAACTGAGAAAATAACAAAAAATGACATTGAAAAGAAACCCCTACATACCTAAAGACACTACGGGGTTCCCATCCTCCGCCCTCACATTTATAACACTTTATTATACTTCTTGGTGGTGAAATTACACTGGGGGTGGGGGGTGGGGCTACATTATAATTATTATGATCATTATTATAATTATTATTACTTTTTTAACCACCTCCCGTCCGCACTATAGCCGAAAGACGTCTACAGCGCGGACCTACTTTGCCGGGAGAGCGTCCATTGACGTCCTCCTGTGCTCGAGCGGCCTGCGCGCCCCCTGCAGGGTGTGTGTGGCGTGCTCTGTGATTAGCGAGTCTGTGAGACTCCGCTGATCACAGATCAGAGTAAAGGGTCGATCCTGACCTCTTACCAGGTGATCAGCTGTCAGCCAATGACAGCTGATCATGTGATGTAAACAGAGCCGGTAATCCGCAATTTTTCCTCCTAATGCTGGTTGCATGAGGAGGAAGAAGAGAGCCGATCCGCAGCGGCTGTGAGAGGGGACATCAGTCCCAATCGTGGAGAACCTCTGCAGAGGCTTCTGTGCCCACCAGTGTCACCTACCAGTGCCCCACAGTGTCACCTACCAGTGCACACAGTGTCACCTATAAATGTCATCAATCAGTGCCTAATCACCAGTGCTGCCTATCAGTGCCACCTACCAGTGCCCATCAGCTTCACCTACCAGTGCCCACCAGCTCCACCTACCAGTGCCCACAGTACAACCCATCAGTGCCCACAGTGTCACCTATAAATATCATTAATCAGTGCCTCATCACCAGTGCTGCCTATCAATACCACCTACCAGTGCCCATCAGTGCCGCCTACGAGTGCCACCTATCAGTGCCCAGTGACATCTATCAGTACCACCCATCAGTGCCATCCATCAGGGCCCATCAATGCTGTCTTATCAGTGCCGCCTTATCTGTACCTATAAATCAGTGTCGCCTTATCTGTGCCTATCAGTTCAGCCCATCAGGGCCCACAGTGTCACCTATAAATATCATCAATCAGTGCCTCATCACCAGTGCTGTCTATCAATACCACCTATCAGTGCCCATCAGTGCCGCCTACCAGTGCCACCTATCAGTGCCCAGAGACATCTATCAGTACCACCCATCAGTGCCATCCATCAGGGCCCATCAATGCTGTCTTATCAGTGCTGCCTTATCTGTACCTATAAATCAGTGTGCCTATCAGTGCAGCCCATCAGTGCCCATCAGTGCAGCCTCATCAGTGAATATCAATGAAGGAGAAAAAATTACCTGTTTGCAAAATTTTATAACAAACTATGAAACTTTTTTTTTTCACAAATTTCTGTCTTTTTTTGTTTTGTTTAGCAAAAAATAAAAACCCAAATGGTGATTAACCACTTGCCGACCGCCCATGTAGATATACGTCGGCAGAATGGCACGTACAGGCAGAACCACGTACCTGTACGCGCCATTCTTTAGGCGGTTGGGGGGTCCGATCGGACCCCCCTCCGACGGCGGGGACGGTCGGCATCGCTTCAGGAGCGATCCGGGACGAGGGGACGGCCAGTGGTTTCTGGCCACCCCCTCGCGATCGCTCCTGGCCAATGAGAAACTTCCCCTTCCTGTCTATTGTATAGACAGGAAGGCGGAAGTGATGTCACGCTCGGTGCGCGGGTCTATGTGACCGGAGACGCCGAGCGGCGAACATGTTAAGGTTAGTGCACAACACTACACTGACACCAGTACAGTTAGGCACACAAAACACCCCCCTGTCACCCCCTGATCACCCCCAGATCACCCCCTCCCCCCCCAGTCACAGTGTCACTAATTGCAGTGATCATTTATTTACTGATCACTGCATTTAGTGTCAGTGTGACTGTAATAACTGTCAGGGCAGTTAGTTTTAGGTCCTAGGTAGCCCCCTACCCCCCCTAATAAAGGTTTAACCCCCTGATTGCCCCTAGTTAACCCCTTCACCCCCTTTTGCCAGTGTCACTAAGCGATCGTTTTTCTGATCGCTGCATTGTGTCGCTAGGTAACCATTTTTTTTTTTTTTTAACCGCCATGTTTTATATAGGTTCATAAATAGTTTTATAGGTCAGGTACCCCCATATTACAACCTAAATAAAGGGTTTTAACCCCTGATTGCCCCTAGAGTTAACCCTTTCACCAGTAATCACCGTATAACTGTCACTGGTGACGCTGGTTAGCCAGTTAGTTATTTCGTTATTTAGGTTCCCCGTCAGGTTTTTATATAGCGTCAGGTACCCCATATATTACCTAATAAAGGTTTAACCCCCTGATTGCCCCTAGTTAACCCTTTCACCCCCTTTTGCCAGTGTCACTAAGCGATCGTTTTTCTGATCGCTGCATTAGTGTCGCTAGGTAACCAGTTTTTTTTTAGGTTAACCGCCATGTTTATATAGGTTCATAAATAGGTTTATAGGTCAGGTACCCCCATATTACAACCTAAATAAAGGTTTTAACCCCTGATTGCCCCTAGAGTTAACCCTTTCACCAGTGATCACCGTATAAAATGTCACTGGTGACGCTGGTTAGCCAGTTAGTTATTTCGTTATTTAGGTTCCCGTCAGGTTTTTATATAGCGTCAGGTACCCCCATATATTACCTAATAAAGGTTTAACCCCCTGATTGCCCTAGTTAACCCTTTCACCCCTTTTGCCAGTGTCACTAAGCGATCGTTTTTCTGATCGCTGCATTAGTGTCGCTAGGTAACCAGTTTTTTTTTGTATTACTGTTACGGGTGACGCTGGTTAGTTAGCTTGTTTTTTATACTGTCAGGGCACCCGCCATTTATTACCCAATAACGGTTTAACCCCTGATCGCCCGGCGGGTGATATCAATTAGGTTTTAGGGTCAAATAAGGTCTGCGTCGCCCCAGGTTAGTGCCAGTACCGCAAACACCCACGCACAAAGCATACACCTCCCTTAGTGGCACAGTATCTGAACAGATCAATATCTGATCTGATCAGATCTATACTAGCGTCCCAGCAGTTTAGGGTTCCAAAAAAACGCATTGTTAGCGGGATCAGCCCAGATACCTGCTAGCACCTGCGTTTTCCCCCTACGCCCAGCCCAGCCCACCCAACCCAAGTGCAGTATCGATAGATCACTGTCACTTACAAAAACACTAAGCACACATAACTGCAGTGTTCGCAGAGTCAGGCCTGATCCCTGCGATCGCTAACATTTTTTTTGTGGTAGCGTTTTGATTCAGTCGCTAACAGTCAGGAGCTTTTTTACCTGTGAATCTCAAAAAAATAAAAAAAACAAAAATAGTTGTCGTTTTATTGTTCTCTCTCTCTCTCTATTGTTGCTCTTTTTTTACTCCATTCTATTCTGCAATGTTTTATTATGTTTTATCATGTTTTATCATGCTTGCTTTTCAGGTATGTAATTTTGTTTACTGTGTTTTAGTGTTAAGCATTTTTTTGTTTTCAGGTGCGCCATTCAGTTGCAGCGCGGATTTATTTATCTTGACAGCAACAGCGTTTGCTCCCACGATACATAAAGCCGCGACTCCAACGCTGTAGGAGGTGATTTCACACCACAGTTAAAAAAAAAGAGCATATATGCCGAAGCATGGGGGCAGCAGGGGGCGGGGAGGAGCGATTGGCTCCTAATGCCACGTACATACGGTCGAAATTCCGACCGTGTGTACACGGCATAACTTTTGCGGGAGGATGCCCCCATGCATCGGCATATATAAATGGTGCATGTATGCCCATCATTAGAAGTGGGTGGATGAAGGGAGGTATTCTAATGGTGGGCATACCCACCAATCAATCTCTTTTTTTCGTTCAGCCAAGAGGCTGCATGAAAAAAAAAAAGATTACAATATATGTCCAGTATGTTGCTGGACTTTGAATGGTTATTCCAGAATGATGCCTGCAGGTTTAGGTATCATCTTGGTATCATTCTTTTCAGCCAGTGATCGGCTTTCATGTAAAAGCAATTCTAGCGGGTAATTAGCCTCTAGACTGCTTTTACAAGCAGTAGGAGGGAATGTCCCCCCTCCCGGATATAAACCGCGCCATTGGGAAATTGGGGAAAGCATTTTATCACACCAATCTTGGTGTGGTCAGATGCTTTGAGGGCAGAGGAAGATCTAGGGTCTAATAGACCCCAATTTTTTCAAAAAAAAGAGTACCTGTCACTGCCTATTGCTATCATAGGGGATATTTACATTCCCTGAGATAACAATAAAATCATAACAAAGAAAAAAAAATGGAAGGAACAGTTTAAAAATAGAATAAAAAAGCTAAATAAATAAAAAAAAAACTAAAAAAAAAAAAAAAAAAGCACCCCTGCCCCCCCTTCTATTGCGCAAAGGCGTACACAAGCGTTGGTCTGGCGTCATATGTAAACAGCAATTGCAGCATGCATGTGAGGTATCACCGCGAAGGTCAGATCGAGGGCAGTAATTTTAGCAGTAGACCTCCTCCGTGAATCTAATGTGGTATCATGTTAAGGCTTTTAAAGGCTTTTAAAAATGTATGTAGTTTGTCGCCACTGCGTGTTTGTGCGCAATTTTAAAGCATGTCGTGTTTGGTATCCATGTACTCGGCCTAAGATCATATTTTTTATTTCATCAAAAATTTGAGCAATATAGTGTGTTTTAGTGCATTAAAATAAAAAAAAGTGTATTTTTTCCACAAAAAATGCGTTTGAAAAATTGCTGCGCAAATACTGTGTGGAAAAAAAAAATGCAACACCCACCATTTTAATCTGTAGGGCCTTTGCTTTAACAATATATATAGTGTTTGGGGGTTCAACGTAATTTTCTTGCAAAAAAAAAATATGTTTTTCATGTAAACAAAAAGTGTCAGAAAGGGCTTTGTCTTCAAGTGGTTAGAAGAGTGGGTGACGTGTGACATAGGCTTCTAAATGTTGTGCATAAAATGCAGGACAGTTCAAACCCCCCCCAATGACCCCATTTTGGAAAGTAGACACCCCAAGCTATTTGCTGAGAGCAATGTTGAGCCATTAAATATTTTTTTTTTTTTGTCCCAAGAGATTGAATAATGAAAAAAATAAAATATATATATATTTTTTTTACAAAAGTTGTCACTAAATGATATATTGCTCAAACATGTCATGGGCATATGTGGAAAATACACCCCAAAATACATTCTGTTGCTTCTCCTGAGTACGGGGATACCACATGTGTGGGACTTTTTGGGAGCCTAGCTGCGTACGGAACCCCAAAAACCAAGCACCGCCTTCAGGCTTTCTAAGGGAGTAATTTTTTTTATTTCACTTCTCACTGCCAATCACAGTTTCGGAGGCCATGGAATGCCCAGATGGCATAAAACCCCCAAAATGACCCCATTTGGAAAGTAGACACCCCAAGCTATTTGCTGAGAGGTATTGTGAGTATTTTGCAGATGTCGCTTTTTGTCACAAAGTTTTGAAAATTGAAAAAAAAGAAAAAAAAAAAATTTTTTTCTTTACTTTCTTCATTTTCAAAAAAAATGAGAGCTGTAAAATACTCACCATGCCTCTCAACAAATAGCTTGGGGTGTCTACTTTCCAAAATGGGGTCATTTGGGGGGGGTTTTGTGCTATTTTGGCATTTTATGGCCTTCGAAACGGTGATAGGTAGTGAGGAGTGAAATCAAAAATTTTGCACCCTTAGAAATCCTGAAGGCGGTGCTTGGGTTTCGGGGCCCGTACGCGGCTAGGCTCCCAAAAAAGTCCCACACATGTGGTATCCCCATACTCAGGAGAAGCAGCAAAATGTATTTTGGGGTGCAATTCCACATATAACTATGGCATGTGTGGCAATATATCATTTAGTGACAACTTTTTGAAGAAAAAAAAAATTATTTTTTAATATATCATTTATTGACAACTTTTTGTCATTTGGGGGGGTTTTGTACTTCTCTGCCATTTTAGCACCTCAAGAAATGAGGCAGTCATAAATTAAAAGCGGTGTAAATTCAGAAAATGTACTCTAGTTTAGACGCTATAACTTTTGCGCAAACCAATAAATATACGCTTATGGCATTTTTTTTACTAAAGACATGTGGCTGAATACATTTTGGCACAAATGTTTGACTAAAATTGAGTTTATTAGATTTTTTTATAACAAAAAGTAGAAAATCTCTTTTTTTTTCAAAATTTTCGCTCTTTTTCCGTTTATATCGCAAAAAATAAAAAACAGAGGCAATCAAATACCATCAAAAGAAAGCTCTATTTGTGAAGAAAAGGACGCAAATTTCGTTTCGTTACAAAATTGCATGACCGCACAATTACCAGTTAAGTAGTGCAGTGCGAAATTGAAAAAAGACCTCTGGTCCTAAGCTGACAATTGGTCCGGGGCTGAAGTGGTTAAATACCACCAAAAGAAATCTCTAGAAGTGTGAATTTTTTTTTCTAAAAATGTCATTTGGGTACAGCGTTGCATGGCCGCGTAATTGTCATTCAAAGTGCGACAGCGCTGAAAGCTGAAAGTTGGTCTGGGCAGGAAGGGGGGGGGGGGGTTTAAGTGCCCGGTAAGCAAGAGGTTAATTTTTATTATTATTTATATTTTATGGTTTTGCTTTTTTTGGGGGGGTTTCGTGAAAGTTGAGCCACCTTATAAAAAAAAAGAGACGTTGAGATCACTAAATGTAACCAATTGGCGTTTTTATTTTCTTTCCTTGCAACAGGAGGAGCAAATTCTGAGCGCTCCCTCGTAAAACGTATGTCAGAAGTCTCTCTTCTACAAGGACAGGAGCAGTGTAGGGAATGTAGGGAATCTAGGGAACCTCAATTTGTCTGATGGAAGTGGATTTTTTATTTTTTTTGTTCCTTCACAAATCTCATCAGCAGAGACATTGGGGGGGGATTGAGCCTTGGAGCTAAAATTAAAACGTAAGCCCATATCACCAAGAGAAAACAAAATACACAAAATGATGATTAAGAGAACAAAATACACAGACAAAAAATGATAACCTGCGGCCAGCGATTTGTCTTCACAAATATCCTCCCCTGATCCGTATCGAAGTTCTGGGTTTGGCTTATACATCCTCCCGGGACGTGGCCCCGGGGCCTGACCTCCGAGGTTCTCAGAACTTTCTTCAACTGATCCTCCATTTCTTCGAACCGCTCGGCTCCTCCATCCAGTATAAACATTTCTGGAGGTGGCGGAGGGTCAACCTGGCATCCAGCACCGACCAGATCCATTTCTCACTCCAAAAATAAATTCTAGACTTACTGGCAGAACTTTTCAGTGCAGTGCGAGTTTGTTGTCGAGTAACCTGGAGACCGACAAGGAGAGAGAGAAAGTAAAAGATGGACACACAGGGAGGTCCAATGTTGTGCCCCAACAACAATAAGGTAGGTGTGGGGGCTACAGGAAGAGAAGAGAGGTTCGTAGAAGATGGTGGGAAAGATGAAAAAGAACAAGAGAAGATGAGAAATGATTGAAATCATTTGGTGGCTACCACTTATTGATTCTCCCCCCATATAAGCGGGGCTAGAGATCCGCTTGGGCGGTCCTTATAATCCCCTCCTTATTGGCTTAAAGGCTAAGTTTACCTTTTTTTAGAAAACAGCCTATGCAGTTAAGGGGCCCCCAGGGCCGTTTGAAGGAATTTGGGGGCCCCAAGCAAAATGGACATGGAGGCAACCCCAACCCCCGCCCCCCGCACGCACAGGAATCACAGTAATATGGTAATTCTTTTTATTATGGTCAGCAAGCTACCATATTTTTATTACTAAATGGGTATTGATGACTGCCTCCCCCCCCTTATTACTCCCCCCCCGTGTTCTTTTTAACTCCCCTCCCTACCGCGTACCGCGCGGCAGGAGATTCAGTTTTCTGTTCCCGGCCGGCCGGACTGAAAGGAAGTGAGCACTCAGTGTGTGCACTTCCTGTCAGCCCGGCCGGGAACAGGAAATTGAATCTCCTGTACCACGCGGACTGCAGGAGGAAGGAAGAGGAGCTCGGCAACGCTACAGGCCGCAGCTTATAGGAAGCGGTGGCCGGCGGCGCGGCTGGGGCCCCAGGCCAGCTCGGGGGCCCCAAGCAATTGCTTGTTTTGCCTGTCCTGTTGCGACAGGCCTGGGGGGCCCCAGTAGGTATTAAAAAGTTGTTCAGATTTGTAAAACTTTCATACATTTTATTGACATACCTTGTAGGCCATTTGGGCACCACAGAAAGTCTGGACAAAAAAACTCCCAGTTAGCAATCCCGACGTCCATTGGTTTTTGTGATGCTGGGATTGAGCATCCAATGGTTTTCATGTCCTCGCAACAAGACAACACGATGTAAGCTAGCTAAAATATATTCAACATCTGGCATGCTGGGAGGTGCCAAATTCTAGCCCCCCCCCCCACTACGCCCTGTGGTTCCTACATCACCATTGCGTCTTCTCATTTCATAGGACTGGCGGATGAAACCACAAAGTGTAGAGAGATACAAGGTATCTTGGTGTCCCCTTATTATTATAGGAAGTTTCCAGATTCTGATAAGCCCCTGGTCCACAGAATCCTACAATCACTGGGCCAGGGTTGTAGGGAAAGGCCCTTGTCCCCCATCATCATGGGTATAAGGAACCCCCCCTCCCCCCTATACTGAGGGAACGTAGCCTGATATGGTTCAGAGGAGGGCAGCAATATATATGTATATAGTGAGTAAAAAATCCTGCGTTCGTCCGAACAGCTGAAGTTCGAACTTGTGTTTGAACCAAACTTTGAACTCAACACTACCTTAAAAGTTTATGCAGAGCCAACATTTTTATACAGTACAGACAGAGATAGGCAAAGAGGGATAAAGAAGGCAGAGACATTTTTAGGGTCCTAATAGACCAGGGAGATCTTTGGGTACACAGATTAAAATGCTGAAGGACTGAGAGGATAACAAGATACCATTATGACCACTTTGAACCAAATCTGAATCTAATACACATTTTTTTGTTAACTGTTTATGATTTAAACATTTGAAGTTATCGAAAAACTGTAATGTCACATTATGATGAGAAAATAATATATGGATTAAAAATATGTATAATGCATAAAACGTGTAATCTGCATATCACAACGGAGACCCAGGACACTCAGTAGAAGGCCTAGGGGACTCGGTAGAAGACCCAGGACACGCGTTAGAAGACCCGAAGAACTCAGTAGAAGACACGGGACACTCAGAAGAAGATTAAGGACACTCGTACAAAACCCAGGACACATGATAGATGACCCAGGAGACTCGGTAGAAGACCTGGGACATGCGGTAGAAGACCCAGGACACTCGGTCGAAGACCTGGGACACTCAAAGACCCGGGACACAGGACACTCGGTCGAAGACCCAGGATACTCCATAGAAGACCCAGGACACTCAGTAGAAGACCCAGGAGACTCAGTAGAAGACCCTCAGTAGAAGACCCGGGACACTCGGTAGAAGACCTGGGACACGTGGTAGAAGACCCGGGACACGTGGTAGAAGACCAAGGAACTCAGAAGACCCTGAACACTCGGTAGAAGACCCGGGACACTCGGTAGAAGACCCGGGACACTCGGTAGAAGACCCGGGGCACTCGGTAGAAGACCCAGGGCTCTCGGTAGAAGACCCGGGGGAATCGATAGAAGACACGGGGCACTCGGTAGAAGACCCGAGACGAGTGGTAGAAGACCTGGGACACATGGTAGAAGACCCGGGACACGTGGTAGAAGACCCGGGACACGTGGTAGAAGACCAAGGAACTCAGAAGACCCTGGACAATCGGTAGAAGACCCGGGACACTCGGTAGAAGACCCGGGACACTCGGTAGAAGACCCGGGGCACTCGGTAGAAGACCCGGGGGAATCGATAGAAGACACGGGGCACTCGGTAGAAGACCCGGGACGAGTGGTAGAAGACCTGGGACACGTGGTAGAAGACCCGGGACACGTGGTAGAAGACCAAGGAACTCAGAAGACCCTGGACACTCGGTAGAAGACCCGGGACACTTGGTAGAAGACCCGGGACACTCGGTAGAAGACCCGGGGCACTCGGTAGAAGACCCGGGGCTCTCGGTAGAAGACCCGGGGGAATCGATAGAAGACACGGGGCACTCGGTAGAAGACCCGGGACGAGTGGTAGAAGACCTGGGACACGTGGTAGAAGACCCGGGACACGTGGTAGAAGACCCAAGGAACTCAGAAGACCCTGGACACTCGGTAGAAGACCCGGGACACTCGGTAGAAAACCCGGGGCACTCGGTAGAAAACCCGGGGCACTCGGTAGAAGACCCGGGGCACTCGGTAGAAGACCCGGGGCACTCGGTAGAAGACCCGGGGCACTCGATAAAAGACCTAGGGTATTCAGTAGAAAACCTAGGAACACAGTAGAAGACCCACAGGACTCGGTAGAAGACCCACAGGACTCGGTAGAAGACCCACAGGACTCGGTAGAAGACCCACAGGACTCGGTGGAAGACCCACAGGACTCGGTGGAAGACCCACAGGACTCGGTAGAAGACCCAGGATACTCGGTAGAAGACCCACAGGACTCGGTGGAAGACCCACAAGACTCGGTGGAAGTAAATCAGTATAAAACTCAGGGATTCAGAAAAAGACTCTTCAGCACTCAAATAAATACCTGGGGTATGTGCCCGAGTTGCCAGGGTTTTGCGACGCCCTTGGGAGAGAGAATGATAGAGAAGGGATCAGAGTGAAAGAGAGGAGGAGGGAGTGAGAAAGAAGAAGTGAGGAGGGAGAAAGCAGGAGGAAAGGAGAATAGAAGGAAAGAGAGGGGGAGGGACAGAGAGAAGAGAGATTAGGAGGTGAGTTCTTTGGTGTGGAAAGCATTGAAAAGGTCTGAGCAAAACCTGTCTGCCGAGAAGTATCACTGACCTGTCACCAGACCAGTACTAAGAGAATTAGGAAGGGTTTGTCTTTTATAAACTCCTAAGAAAGCTAGCTGCCCTGCTGTCTGTATCTTCAATACTCTATGGAAAAGGTGTGCAGGAATTAAAGAATTAGAACCTCTGCCAGGTTTTTATAGCTGTAAATGTGTCCCCACTATCGCTGTTTGTGATGGGAAAATCCTAAATTTTACAGTTGTCACCAGAACAGTAAGTGAATTTAATCTTCCAATGGGGACGCCGTGTTCCAGCGGCAGTTGTCTAAGGTAGAAATTCACTTTGGAGAGATTGCCTTTTACTTCCTGTTATGATTTCAGGACAGGAAGTGAGGGGAAATCTCCCTACACAGCAAGAACAAATCCTGACCGGTTCCAGCTCTTCCCTCCTTTATTCATGCATCTGGCAAATAAAAAACTCTGAAAGCACTTGAACCATTTTTCAGCACACCGTACCTGATCTCCGCTGAACAAGGAACCGTCTCCAGTCCATGACGAGCTCATCTACTCCGGGGCCCTTGTATGATGTAAGTGGCTCTTCTCTCCTTTCGTATTTTCCTCCCCACTGACCAAAGGCCTCCTTTTCTTTCTGCATTGGTGTCCTCATGATAAACATTACGAGGCGGAGAAATCAGTGTAAAAATCTAAATACAGATTAACAGGACAAACGATAATCATATGATAACAGAGTCTGAATGTCTTTAGAAAAAAGGTACATGAAGCAACTTGTCCTTAGAAGACAATGGAAGGCGGGTCGGAGCGGACAATGGGTCAGCACGCGATTGCATCATCCTAATCCGCTTTGTACGTGTTTTTCTTCCAGGAACCCGTAGATTTGGGTCGCCACCTTTTCTGCAAAGCCAAACCTGAACACTTTAGCGGCACACAGCAAATTTGTTTTTTTTTTTTTTTTTTTTTAGGGGGGAACGCTGTGGATTTGGGTGTAAAGAGGAACTGTGATGCAGGGGTTTTCTGCCCACCAAAGCCCCCCACTTGCATCAGACTTCCCAGCATTCCCAAAGCCCCCCTCCCCCGTTACATCAGAGTCTGTTCGGGATTCACCCGGACAGTTCGGGTTTAGGATCACGCGTCCGGGTTTCAGACTGTCTAAGACACATTATTGTGGCTCTGATTGGCTTTCAAAAAGGGTGGGCTTGGGGCGAAGAGCCCTGCGTCCGGAGCCCACTCGGTTGTGTGACATTAGCAAATGAATATTCACTAATGTCCTGTTTCTCCTCCTAGCCAATCAGGAAGCGGATCCCGAGGCCGCGAGTCCCAAGTCTTGATTGGCCGGGAGAAAAAGCCCCACCTCAAATGGAAAGCGTACATTGCTCACCTTCCTAATTATAGAAAAGCCAACAGAGCTTAAAGCGGAGTTCCACTGGTTTTTGGAGTTTATTAAAAGTCAGCAGCTACAAAAAGTGTAGCTGCTGACTTTTAACAAACAGCCACTCACCTGTCCCATGGCCCAGCGATACGGCCGGCCGAATCCTCCGTTCTCTCCCCCTCCTCTTCGCGGCGCCAACATTGTGAGTGTAGGCAACGGGCTGTGGACAGTTTACAGCTTCACAACCTTGTGCGCACTGGCAAATGCGCGAGTTGGGGCGCGCACTGGCGCATGCGCGTGACGGGGCACGCACCGGCGCATGCGCGAGCCGCGCTGCACTCCGTCAATGGCCAGGCAATGTTCTGGGACCGGTCACGTGTCCCAGAGCAGGGAGGGAGGGGCCACCTAGGAATCAGAAGGAGGAAGTGGGACAGAAAGTCCCACTCCAAACCAGGTACCCAGCCCCCCCCCCCAAAAACAATTACATGCCAATTGCGGCATGTCAGGGGGTGAGGAGTACTTTTGGGTGGAACTCCGCTTCAAAACCAAACAACATAGTTTTAGGTCATCACAGGGCGGTTCCGAAGGTTCTTCCCGCTGGCAGATGGTTATATAATGGATCTCAGTTCAGCATCATCCCATAGTAGAGCTTCTCATAAGAACATGAAAAGAACATGTACCGTATATACTCGAGTATAAGCCGAGTTTTTCAGCACATTTTTTTGTGCTGAAAATGCCCCCCTCGGCTTATACTCGAGTCAAGCACTTTTCTGCAGCAGAGAATTACATTTTCCAACCCGATCTTGGGGCCCCCTATCTCTGGGCCACTTGGTGCTAGGAACCCAATCTTTGGATATGTTGTAGTGCTAGTTCCACTGGGTTTGCACCAAATGGCCCCGAGATACGGGGCCCCAAAGTCGGTCAACTGTGTCCATCGGTCAACTGTGTCATTTCGGGACCCTTTGGGTCCAGAGACCCCAAACTCAGTAGTTAAGGGTTTCTAGATGCCCCCTAGCTCTGGACCCAAAGGGTCCCGAAATGACATTGCTGCAGATGGACAAGTTGACCGAATTTGGGGCCCTGTATCTTGGGGCCACTTGGTGGTAGGTTCCTAGCACCAAGTGGCCCCGAAATACGGGGCCCAAAGTCGGTTTGGAAAATGTCATTCTCTGCTGCAGAAAAGTGCTTGACATTTTCTGAACCGACTTTGGGGGCCCCGTATCTCGGGGTCACTTAGAGCTAGCAACCCAATGGATATGTTGTAGTGTTGGTTCCACTGGGTTTGCGCACCAAATTTGGGGTTCCTAGCACCAAGTGGCCCCTGAGATACGGGGCCCCAAAATTAGTCAACTGTGTCCATTTGCAGCGATGTCATTTCGGGACCCTGTGGCTGCAGCTAGGGGGCATCTAGGAACCCTTAACTACCGAGTTTGAAGTTCGGGGGACCTATGGCTGCAAATGGGCACAGTGAGGCTGCAAATGGGCACAGTGAGGCTGCAAATGGGCAATGTTGATCCTCTTTTCCACTTACAGTAGCTGCGCATTTCTCACCCTAGGCTTATACTCGAGTCAATAAGTTTTCCAGTTTTTTGTGGTAAAATTAGGTGCCTCGGCTTATATTCGGGTCGGCTTATACTCGAGTATATACGGTAAATCCTTACTGATGAATTTATTGAAGTTTAAAAACGCACTTGCGTCAAAAAAAGCCACCATAGTGCTAAAGGACTTCTCCTTTGCATGAGGACTTTTTTGTATTTTTAGTCACTGGAGGATTTCTTTTCTGTATATACTCCGTATACTACTTGGTGGAACTGATTCAGAAATTATAATTTTTTTTTTAAATGTAATTCTTTTAAATGTGACGTCTCCATTCAGGTCTGCAGTTAGCAACGCATTTCTTCTACAGTCAACAAACTTCAGTGATCCGGGGAGGGGATTGATAACAATGTGTGTTTTACCTTCATTGCCTGTAACTTTTATAATGAATACAAATTGTCTCCTTTCTTTTATTCTTTTTTTATGGGTCCAACTCTCATTATATCAAGATAGCAGAGATCTGATTGGGCGCTGAATGCTACACACACAATTTTATTTCAGGTAATGTAGGTATGAATATTTAGACATAGTTGCATTGGTACAATGTAACTAATATGTACAGTGTGTGTGTGTATGTATGTATATATATCATACCTGTGGGATGCCTCGCAGTGATGGTGAACCTTGGCACCCCAGATGTTTTGGAACTACATCTTCCATGATGCTCATGCCCTCTGCAGTGTATTTGAGCATCATGGGAAATGTAGTTCCAAAACATCTGGGGTGTCGAGGTTCCCCATCACCGCTCTAGAAGCTGGAAATCACTGTATATCCACTTCCAGCCCAAGCCAATTCTGGCACTGCTCTCCTACATGTAAAAATCAGTCATGCACTGCTGTACCTCACCTGAAAAACCTAAACTGTCTCACTCACTCCAGCCTCCATTCACATAGCCGAGCTTACAATTGTGCCGCGTACACACGGTCAGATTTTCCGAAGTTGTCGGAAATTCCGATCGTGTGTAGGCTCCATCGGATATTTTCCATCGGAATTTCCGTTGCACAAAATTTGAGATCTGGTTCTCAAATTTTCCAACAACAAAATCCGTTGACGGAAATTCTGATCTTGTGTACACAATTCCGACGCAGAAAGTGCCACGCATGCTCGGAATCGAGCAGAAGAGCTGCACTGGCTATTGAACTTAATTTCTCTCGTCTCGTCGTACGTGTTGTACGTCGCAGCGTTCTTGACGATCGGAATTTCCGACCAACTTTGTGTGACCCGTGTGTATGCAAGACAAGTTTGAGACCACATCCGTTGGATAAAATCCAGGATTTTGTTGTCGGAATGTCCGATCGTGTGTACGCAGCATTACACTAGTAGTCACAGAGGTGAATTGAATTGAGGATGCTGAAGTTTGGGGAGACGTTGTGATACACGAAGCATTAATTTGGTGCCACCTATGGGCATACAATTCTGTCTGTGCTCTATACATAGAGTGGCAGGGATTAATCCTCTATCATTGATATATGTCCTATGTACTTTTGATGGGCACAGTGGCTGCGTTTGATGGTACAGTGGCTGCGTTTGGTACAGTGGCTGCGTTTGATGGCACAGTGGCTGCGTTTGATGGTACAGTGGTGGCATTTGGCACAGTGGCTGCATTTGATGGGCACAGTGGTGGCATTTTGGCACAGTGGCTGCGTTTTGATGGCACAGTGGCTGCGTTTTGATGGCACAGTGGCTGCGATTGATGGGGCACAGTGGCTGCGTTTGATGGGGCACAGTGGCTGCGTTTGATGGGGCACAGTGGCTGCGTTTGATGGGGCACAGTGGCTGCATTTGATGGGGCACAGTGGCTGCATTTGATGGGGCACAGTGGCTGCCGTTTGATGGGCACAGTGGCTGCGTTTGATGGGCACAGTGGCTGCGTTTGATGGCACAGTGGGCTGCGTTTGATGGCACTGTGGCAGCGTTTGATAGGTGCAGTGGCAGCGTTTGGGCACAGTGGCATTGTTTGATGGGACAGTGGCTGCGTTTGATGGTACAGTGGTGGCATTTGGGCACAGTGGCGGCATTTTGGCACAGTGGTGGCGTTTTTGCACAGTGGCTGCGTTTGATGGGGCACAGTGGCTGCGTTTGATAGGGGACAGTGGCTGCGTTTTGATGGGCACAGTGGCTGCGTTTGATGGGCTCAGTGGCTGCGTTTGATGGGTACAGTGGCTGCGTTTTGATGGGCACAGTGGCTGCGTTTGATGGGGCACAGTGGCTGCCTTTGATGGGGCACAGTGGCTGCGTTTGATGGGCACAGTGGCTGTGTTTGATGGGCACAGTGGCTGCGTTTGATGGGCACAGTGGCTGCATTTGATGGGCAAAGTGGCTGCGTTTTATGGGCACAGTGGCGGCGTTTGGTACAGTGGCTGCGTTTGATGGGGCACAGTGGCTGCGTTTGGGGCACAGTGGCTGCGTTTGATGGGGCACAGTGGCTGCATTTGATGGGACACAGTGGCTGCATTTGATGGGACACAGTGGCTGCGTTTGGGCACAATGGCAGCATTTAATGGGAACAGTGGCTGCGTTTGATGGGTACAGTGAGGCTACAATTGATGTATTTTTTTTGGAATTTTTTTTTGGGGAATTTTTCAGTTTGTGCCCCCCCCAAAAAATTTTGAGCACCATCCGCTACTGCCTAGCACAAATCCCCCCAACACGTCCACCTACAAATGTTGCTCGGGGTGCCATTTTTTCTTTTTCCATGCAGAATGTAGACTGACCTTCTGAAGATTCCATGTCGAGGTAATGAGCTAAATATAGGAGGCGGGGGAAGAGGAATCTAGAAAAACCCGTCTACAAGGGAAATGTTCTATTTTTGAGGAAGAGTGAAGTGATTATCCGTAAATGAGCTCACAGAACTCTCACCTCAAATATACTTGCAATCAGCATATAGAAATAATGGATAGACTCCTTTCCACTGCTCATCACCGGGGCGTCCTCCTTCCCTGTACCCAGATCACTCCACATGGGACTCCGGTTTCAGCATCTATATATTACTATAGTTTTGGCTCACAGGGGAGAGAGATAGAGAAAAGATGCCTCCAATGGTGTAGTATATTAAAATAATGGGAGTTTATTCATAAATATGAGTATAAAGATGGACCCTTACAGTTTAAAAAAGAGCATACAATGGTGACAGTATGGCGATCATTTGCCGACCTCACGTCACTTCCGGTATCGCTAGTCGTCCACCTCCGGCCACTCCCTACGCGTTACGTCATCCACGTGACTTCATCAGGGGATCCCTGATTGCAAGTATATTTGAGGTGAGAGTTCTGTGAGCTCATTTATGGGGAATCACTTCACCTGCACATCATTCAGTAGAAGATTCTACACAGTCTATGGAGACATATCTCCATTGGGTCATTTGAGAGACTTTATTCGTTTTCACATCAGTGTTTTTTTCAAATACATGGACTTTATTGTACTTTATTGTATTTTATTCATTTATGGTCCCACACAGCTCAATTCTCCTAGATTTATCGCTATTGATTGACACACGGATATATTTATTTGTCACTATATATCATAAATTGCACGCCCACGGAATCACACACAAAAAAAAAAAACCTATGGTAACCCAAATTCTCCATCGGCAATGCTTTAGAAACCTTTACAGGGCATCAGTTAAGAGTTGCTGATGTAAATAAAATCATGCTCGCCCTATACTGGGCTTTATTTATGGGGCGTGCTTTAATAAATAAATATATATATATATATTTAGACATGTGCAATTCGTTTTGTTTTTTTTTGTTTTTCTTTTTTTTTTCATTATTTTCGTTCGTTCGTTTTTTCGTACGAATGAACGAATCATTCGAATCGTACGAATCCGAATAACGAATCGTTCGAATAATTCGAATCCGAAAAACAACGAAAATCCGAAAAAAAATTAGAAACAACGAATGTACTAATGAAGAAAATCCGAAAAACGAAAACGAACGAAAAAATTCGTACATTCGTAACTTTTTTTTTTTTTGTTGAATTGGGTAATTTTCCGTGTCCCTTACAATGGCGCTGCTAAACGTGCTTCGAATGGATTGAACAAAAAAATTCATTCATTCGTAACTTTTTTTCGATTCGTAACTTTTTTTTTCGATTCGTAACTTTTTTTTTTTTTTTTTTTTTTTTTTTTTTCGATTCGTAACTTTCCGTGTCTCTATTGAACAAAAAAAATTCGTACATTCGTAACTTTTTTTTTTTGTTGAATTGGTAATTTTCCGTGTCCCTTACAATGGCGCTGCTAAACGTGCTTCGAATGGATTGAACAAAAAAATTCGTACATTCATAACTTTTTTTTAGATTCGTAACTTTTTTTTTCGATTCGTAACTTTTTTTTAAATTTTTTTTTTCGATTCGTAATTTTCCGTGTCTCTATTGAACAAAAAAATTCGTACATTCGTAACTTTTTTTTTTTTTTCGATTCGTAACTTTTTTTTTTTCGATTCGTAACTTTTTTTTTTCGATTCGTAAATTATTAAAATGTAATAATAGCATACACATCACATCAAATTATGAATTATGCTCTGATTACGAATGTTACGAATGTACGAATAAATACGAATGCGTCCGAAAATTAAACTAATGAAAAAACGAATCAACGAAAAAATAACTCTTACGAATGTACGAATCGTTACGAATACGAACACCGACGACTTACGAATGTACGAATCGTTATGAATCAACGGAAACTAAAAAAACGAAACTAAAAAAACAAATTTTTTTCGGAAACGAAAAAAACGAAACAAAAAAAACAAATTTTTTTTGTTGTGCACATGTCTAATATATATATATATATATATATATATATATATATATATTTTTTTTTATTATTATTTTTATTTGTTATATACATTTTTACACTTTTTTGTTACTTTATTGCTATATGGCTGCAGGGTCAGGTGACGGGTCCTCTTTATGTAGACACTGGAAGGACAACATAACCCCCAATGTCTCCCTTCCCTTCCGATGTAACCAATCCAGCACACAGCATGCAGGAAAAGCTGCATCCTCTCCTACACTAGCCGAGGGGTAACGGCTAAGGTGAAGTTTAAGGGTTAAATGTTAGGGTTAAGGGCTCAGCCTAAGGCCCTTAACAGTTAACCCTGACTAGGGATGTACCATTTTTGTTACGAGTACCGATCCTTTTTTTTTTTTTTTTTTTAGTACTCGCCGATACCAATTACTGATACCTGCCGGTGTTCCGTCAGATATGGCGACCCGTCAGAATTGGTAACGGAAGTGACATTTAGTTGCCGCCATCTTGCTACACCCCTGTAAATATTCCTCCGTTTAACCCCTTATTGACCCTTCATTTACTTTTTAATCAGCCTTACTTTATTGCCGCGTACACACGGTCGGAATTCTCGTGGGAAAAAGCTCTGATGGTTTTCCCGTCGGAATTCCAACGGAATTTCGCTCAAACTGTCTTGCCTACACACGGTCACACCAAATTCTGACGGTCTGTAACACAGCGGCATAAAACACGTCCGACTGCACTATAAAAGGGAAGTTTAATGCTTCTGAGCATGCGTTGAATTGTTTCCGAGCATGCGTCGGAATTTTGCGTGTCGGAATTGCATACACACGATCGGAAAATCCGATAGAAAGGTTTTCCGTCGGAAAAATTGAGAACAGGTTCTCAATCCAAAGTCCGTCGGAAAAAGACCGATGGGCGTACACACGGTCGGAAAATCCGTTGAAAAGCTCCCATCGGACTGTTTCCATCGGAAATTCCGACCGTGTGTACGCCGCATATGCCTTCTTCTCCATTTAATTATTATTATTTTCCTGCTGATTTATTTTTTTATTTTATAAACTAATAATAATTAAAACTTTATTTTTTTTTGTTTGCTTTGTTCGATAATATTTTTACACCTTTAACATATATTTACACATTTCGCATTGGGGGGAAAAAAAAGCGCAAAATAAAAAAGCAAACATTTATTTCATTTGTAAATAACTCTTTAGTGATTTGTACCATTGCTGGCAGCTGAAGTGTAAACAAAACAGTTGCTTCATCAGATTAGGCGACCCGTCAGAATTGGTAACGGAAGTGACGTTCCTTCGCCGCCATCTTGCTACACCCCGCACTGCGCCACAGTAACGATACACGGAGAAGGGGGCAAGCGGACATCTTATTACACCCACCGAAGTTTTGCATTTCACAGTTATTTTTTTAACAGGAAACGGAACTGTTGAAATACAGGATTTAGAAATCCGACGGACTGTTTAGATGTTGAATTTTAAAAGCCAACCTGCTGATCTCACAGGTTCGCTAATTTGACAGAACACCGCTGCTTTTATAATTCAACATCCAAACAGTCCGATGGATTTCCAAATCCTGTATTTCACCATATAAGCTCAGTTTCCTGTTAACCACTTCAGCCCCGGACCAATTGGCAGCCAAAGGACCAGGCCCTTTTTGCGATTCGGCACTGCGTCGCTTTAACTGACAATTGCGCGGTCGTGCGACGTGGCTCCAAAACAAAATTGGCGTCCTTTTTTTCCCACAAAATAGAGCTTTCTTTTGGTGGTATTTGATCGCCCCTGCGGTTTTTATTTTTTGCGCTATAAACAAAAATAGAGCGACAATTTTGAAAACAATGCAATATTTTTTGCTTTTTGCTATAATAAATATCCCAAAAAAATATATAAAAAAAACATTTTTTTTCCTCAGTTTAGGCCGATACGTATTCTTCTACATATTTTTGGTAAAAAAAATGGCAATTAGCGATTATTGATTGGTTTGCGCAAAAGTTATAGCGTTTACAAAATAGGGGATAGTTTTATAGCATTTTTATTAATATTTTTTTTTTATTAGTAATGGCGGCGATCAGCGATTTTTATTGTGACTGCGACATTATGGCGGACACATCGGACATTTTTGACACATTTTTGGGACATTTGTCATTTATTACAACAATCAATGCTATTTAAATAGCATTGATTCCTGTATAAATGACAGTTGTAGTGAAAGAGTTAACCACTAGGGGGAGGGGAGGGGTTATGGGCTGCGACGTGTGTGTTTTTTTTTACATCAGGGGGCGGGGCTGACGTCTGACGTCATTGATCGGCTTTCCCGATGACCGGGAACAGCCAATCAATGACAGGCAGAGTAGGAAGCGCGGGGAGAGGTTTGTTTACACAGACCTCTCCCCGTTCTTCAGCTCCGTGACCCGATCGCGGGACACCAGCGGCAATCGGGTCCGCTGGTCCCGTGGCCGGGGTCACGGAGCTACAGGTACGTTATTTTGCCTGCCCGTGCCATTCTGCCGCAGTATATCTGCGTGAGGCGGTCAGGAAGCGGTTAAAAATAATTGCGAAGAGCAAAACTCCGGTGGGTGTAACAAGATGTCCGCTTGCCCCCTTCTCCGTGTATCCATTACTGTGGAGCAGTGCGGGGGTGTAGCAAGATGGCGGCGAAGGAACGTCACTTCCGTTACAAATTCTGACGGGTCGCCTAATCTGTCGGAACACCGGCAACTGTTTTGTTTACCCTTCAGCTGCCAGCAATGGTACAAATCACTGAAGAGTTATTTACAAATGAAATAAATGTTTGTTTTTTATTTTGCGCTTTTTTTTCCCCCCAATGCGAAATGTGTAAATATATGTTAAAGGTGTAAAAATATTATCGAAACAAAGCAAACAAAAAAAAAAAAGTTTTAATTATTATTAGTTTATAAAATAAAAAATAAATCAGCAGGAAAATAATAATAATGAAATGGAGAAGAAGGCATAAAGTAAGGCTGATTAAAAAGTAAATGAAGGGTCAATAAGGGGTTAAACGGAGGAATATTTACAGGTTGCTTTAACCACTTCACAACCGCCTGCCGTACAAATACTACAGCAAGGTGGCGCTATTGTGCAAAATCCTAACTGTACGTCATTTTGTCAATAGCCACTAATGGGGGAGGGGGGGGGGGGGCGGAGACGCAATCGTGTGCTGATTGGTGGGAAGGCCGTCCACAAGGTTTAGGAGGGTGTCTATGGGAATGTTTGACCATTCTTCCAGAAGAGCATTTGTGAGGTCAGGCACTGATGTTGGACGAGAAGGCCTGGCTCGCAGTCTCCACTATAATTCATCCCAAAGGTGTTCTATGGGGGTTGATGTCAGGACTCTGTGCAGGCCAGTCAAGTTCCTCCACCCCAAACTCGCTCATCCATGTCTTTATGGACTTTGCTTTGTGCACTGGTGGGCAGTCATGTTGGATCAGGAAGGGGCCGTCCCCAAACTCCTCCCACAAAGTAGGGAACATGAAATTGGCCAAAATGTCTTGGTGTGCTGAAGCCTTAAGAGCTCCCTTCACTGGAACTAAGGGGCCAAACCCAACCCCTGAAAAACAACCCCCCACCATAATTCCCCTCCCCCCACACCATAATCCCCCTCCACCCCCCCACAGCATAATCCCCCCTCCACCAAATGATTTGGACCAGTGCACAAAGCAAGCTCCATAAAGACATGGAGGAGCGAGTTTGAGGAACTTGACTGGCCTGCACAGAGTCCTGACCTCAACCGATAGAACACCTTTGGGATGAATTAGAGTGGAGCCAGGCCTTCTCGTCCAACATCAGTGCCTGACCTCACGAATGCTCTTCTGGAAGAATGGTCAAACATCCCCATAGACACCCTCCTAAACCTTGTGGACGGCCTTCCCAGAAGAGGTGAAGCTGTTATAGCTGCAAAGGGCCAACTCAATATTGAACCCTCCGGACTAAGACTGGGGGGTCATTAGAGGTCATGTGTGTGTAAAGGCAGGCGTCCCAATACTTTTGGTAATATAATGTATGTTTTGGCTCGTCTTGGTCACAAGCCTGCTCATGTATGGCCAGATAACTACATATAGAAAGCATTGGAGGGGGTTTCTATTTCACTCACCTTTCACCCAAGATTCACATTTTAAAAAAAAAAAATGGATTTATTTGGAGAAATCTGTGCATCCCGTTTTTTTTTTTACCTGAACCAAAATCTGAACACCCAGAAGACAAACTCCACAACGACATAAACAGCCAAAAAATGTATGCAAATAAATCTTTATTTTCCACGTGATACACCCGTAAGCCCCGGCCCCAGCGAGCCGCCGCATTACATTCCAAGGTGAGGTCTTCAGAAAATCGCTAACAATATATATATGACATATATTACATAAAGTTTTGCAAAAAAAAAAAAAATTGCATACAGTATATATTTTTAAAATGTATATTAAAGTACAGTATATATATATATATATATATCTTTACTGTATGTATATATGTATTACATATAAATGGATTAAAATAATATATTTTTTTCTACAATACATTATTTTATTATATATACTGTTATAAGGCAAATACTGTGTGTGTGTGTATATATATATATATATATATATATTATATATATATATTTTTCTTTTTCTTTTTTTTCATTTATTTTTTTTCATTATGTTAAAGAAATAAAATAAAAAATATATATATACCCATAAAGATATATACAGATATATATATTTATTTAATTACATTATTTTATTATATATAATATTGTATTACAAATAAATAACATAATTTAAGAATAAAAATACAAATTATATATATATATATATATATATATATATATATATATATTTATATGTGTGTATATTATTATATTTTATAAAGTATAAATATATTATATACTGTATATATGATCCATATTCTGTACCTCTTCCCTATTTTGTCAATCTTACTTCTGTCAACCAATAAAAATATGTTTTACCCCATATATATTATATTTTATATTTGTAATATAATAATATATATATATATATATATATATATATATATATATATATATATATATATATATATATATATATATATATATATATATAATAAAAAAAAAAAAAATAAATAAATAATAAATATATAAATAAATAAAAATAATAAATAAAAAAAAAAAAAATATATATATATATATATATATATATATATATATATATATATATATATATATAATATAATTTTTGTTTTGCATTATTTTATTATTATATTACAAATATAAAATATAATTTAGAAAAAAAAAACACAATTGTCTTGTTGCCAATCTAATGCCGCGTACACACGGTTGTGAATTTCCGATGGAAACAGTCCGATGGGAGCTTTTCATCGGATTTTCCGATCGCGTGTATGCAATTTCCGACACACACAAAATTACGGCGCATGCTCGGAAACTATTCGACGCATGCTCGGAAGCATTAAACTTCCCTTTTTATAGTGCTGTATGTGGCGGTGTTATTGACCGTCGGAATTTGGTGTGACCGTGTGTAGGCAAGACAGTTTGAGCGAAATTCCATCGGAAATCCGACGGGAAAACCATCAGAGCTTTTTCCGACGAGAACTCCGATTGTGTGTACGTGGCATTAGTCCTGTTGGCCAATAAAAATATGTTTTACCCCATATATATTATTTTATATATTTGTAATATAATATATATAATTAAATAAATAATATATATTTTTTTATATATATATCATTTTTATTTTCATAATTGTATTAATTATATATATATATATATATAAAATTATATTACAAATATAAAATATAATTTAGGAAAAAAACACAATTGTCCTGTTGCCAATATTATTCCTGTCAGCCAATAAAAATATGTTTTACCCCATATATATTATTTTATATATTTGTAATATAATAATATATATAATAAAATAAATAAATAAAAAATTGTATTGGATAAATATATATATCATTTTTATTTACATTAATTTATTATATATATTATTATTATATTACAAATATAAGATATAATTTAGGAAAAAAACACAATTGTCCTGTTGCCAATATTAGTCCTGTCAGCCAATAAAAATATGTTTTACTCCATATATATTATTTTATATATTTGTAATATAATAAAATAGAAAAATAAAAAATGTGATTGAATAAATATATATATAATTTTTATTTGCATTATTTTATTATATATATTATTATATTACAAATATAAAATATAATTTATGAAAAAAAACACAATTGTCCTGTTGCCAATATTAGTCCTGTCAGCCAATAAAAATATGTTTTTACCCCATATATATTATTTTATATAATTAATGTAATAATAAATAATTAAATAATTTAATTAAAATAAATAATTTTTATTTATAATTTATATTTTGGATAAATAAAAATATATATACAATTTATTATATTATTAATATAAAATTTATTTTTTTTATTTTTTTTTGCATTATTTTATTATATATATATATTATATTACAAATATAAAATATAATTTATGAAAAAAACACAATTGTCTTGTTGCTAATCTTAGTTCTGTCGGCCATTTAAAAATTTGGGAAAACCCCTATCTGCTGCTTGACATTTTGGTCTTGGGTGGCGGCCAGCTGGATAAATCACCCTTCAGCTTTTCTTTTTCTTTCTTTTTTTTTTTTTTTTTCTATCTCTGCAACCATGATGAGGTGGCATCGCACTAGCTTTGTGTGTATTTGGCATTACTCACTTGTTGGGCTTCAGCATTGCGCACGTTCGGCGGACACACCTGGCTGCAGACGCCCCATACAAAAGGCCGATGGGTGATTCGGTTATATCTGAAATACCATTGGCTGGACTGACCCTTGAATGTCTGGTTTTCATTTTTTTTTCCCTGTAGAAGTCTAGACCAGTGATGGCGACCCTCGGCACCCCAGATGTTTTTGAACTACATTTCCCATGATGCTCATCTACACTGCAGAGTGCATGAGCATCATGGGAAATGTAGTACCAAAACATCTGGGGGTGCCAAGGTTCGCTATCATTGCTCTAGATCAGGGGGGAGGCAACCTGGGGGCCCTCCAGCTGTTGGGGAACTACATTCCCCATGAGGCATTGCAAGGCTGGCCGTTACAATTACTCCCAGAGGCATGATGGGACGCGTAGTCCTGTAAAAGCTGGAGGGCCCCAGGTTGCTCACCCCTGTTCTAGAGCCTCGGCACCCCCAGATGTTTTGGAACTACATTTCCCATGATGCCCATGCACTCTGCAGTGTAGTTGAGCATCATGGGAAATGTAGTTCCAAAACATCTGGGGGTGCCGAGGTTCACCATCACTGGTCTGGTGGATGGGTAGACAATGAAAAGGTTGATTGGTTGAGGTGCAAGTGCAGCAAATAAAAATGATACACAATATTAATTGGCACAGGCATTCACAGAGGGGCCCCCTGTGCAAGACCAGTGCCCCCTCCCCCCAAGCCCATTTACTGTAACTACTGTCTATCAATTGACAGGTAGACAGAAGTGAGTGTCCAGATCTATGGGATGGTGAGAGGGTCCCAACACCCATCTAGCATTGATAGGCTCTTAGGTCTCAGAGGGGCCCCCTGTGCAAGACCAGTGCCCCCCCCCCCAAGCCCATGTACTGTAACTTCTGTCCATCAATTGACAGGTAGACAGAAGTGAGTGTCCAGATCTATGGGATGGTGAGAGGGTCCCGACACCCATCTAGCATTGATAGGCTCTTGGGTCTCAGAGGGGCCCCTGTGCGGTCCACCCCTGCCAGTGCTGTCTATGGTTACGTCAAGCCATCATGGAAAACGTCCTAACTTCTGATTCTCAGCCAGCAGTCCTCTTTGTCCTCTAGAACACCAAAAGCCGCATGGAGGGGCTCCGTAAAGACGGTGGAAAAAGTGTGCAGGTGTCTGATTTGGTCCCCCAGCTCATAAAAGGACAGCCGCCCGCCTTCGTAATCCAGATAGGTCCTGAACCTCCGACCCAGGCTCTGGAAGGGTATGAGGAGCTCTTCTCCATCGTGTATCACCGAGTACTGGTTTTGATATCTGGTTAGACACCAGGACTTGGCGTTTTCTCCCAGCCACGAATGTTCCCCATGCCTGTCTATGGAGGGGTACGCCAGGCCCATCATCCAGTCTCCCAGTTCACTGGTCTCCACCTCCCAGAAGTGCCGCCCCGAGGAAAAGCTCCTGCAGCTTATAACTTGGCCGTCCTCGAATCTCTCCGGGGATTCTGGATAATACTGATCTGTCTGGGGCAGCAGAGCCATTTTCCTGTCCGGTGACATGGCTATGTTCGCTGCTGCTGTGTTCACATCCAGGACTATGTCTGAAGCTTCGAGGATGGAGATCCTTGAGGAAAGATCGTTCAGAATGTCCGAAAGTCCTGCGTGGATGGTCTCCAAGGCCAGACCTTCATCCGGGTCTCCTGTGCCGAGACTCTGGCTATCGTGTCCCTTTAGGAAACGTTTATCCCATTCCTCTGGGATGAAGAAGTCCAACTTCTGATCCTGCAAGACGCCTACTGGGTCGGTCATGTTGCACAGCTCCTCGATGTGTTGTCTCTTTCTGGACAGCTCGTCCTTCTTGACTTCGAGAGGCTTGATCAGACCAGAGATATGCTGGGAAAACTCCTCGCCCCCTCTGAAGACCTCGGTCAGGACTCTTTTCTCCAGATCTTCCAGTCGCCTCCTGATGATTCTAAACAGGGCGGTTGCCGTGTCTGCCAAGTCGAGGACCCTTTCTTGCCTTTCTCTAAGGTTCTCCTGAAAATTCCAGATTTGACCATCAATGTCCTCTTCCTTGGAGGCCAGTAGATCTAGAAGCTTTCTCAGCTTTGCCTTCTTCTTCTCAGATGCTTCATCAATCAGCTCCACCTTGTGCTCGGCGGGGCAGCAGCTGACACATTTACATTTTGCATCGTCGTAACAATAAAGCATCAGCTTTTTTTTGTGGACGGAGCATTTTCGGTCCTCCAGGGAGGCAGTGGGATCGATTAGGATATGCTCGTCTGATTTGCTGTGGGCTTTCAGGTGGCCGTGGCACAAAGAACATTCGCAGTGCAGACACGTTTTCACCGCGGGGGTCGGAGAATCCACGCAGAAGGTGCATAGAACGGCAAATCCCTCCCATTCCGGCTGCTTGGAGTAGAACATCTCCACTATGTTTTGGAGGTTGCTGTTGGCTTGCAGAGCCGGACAGTCCTGAAACTCGGCTCGGCACTCTGGGCAGGAATAGACTCCGCAAGCATCTTGTGCCCCCAGTGCCTGAGCGATGCAAGCCCGGCAGAAGTTGTGCCCACAGGTCAGTGTTACCGGCACGTTAAAGATGTTCAGGCAGATCGAGCAGCTCAGCCTGTCTGTCAAGCCGGAGATCTCCATGGTTGTGATGAGGAGGCGGAAGAAGTGACGCTTAAAAGGCTTCCGAAGGGAGGGCGGGCTTTGTTTGTGTTTTTTTTTAAACCGGTTCATACCTACAAACCAGGAAACCGGTTCATACCTAAATATATCACCTGTTGTCACATTTGTGTAATTTGTTTGAAAAGTTTATTTGACAAAGTAAACGTCTAACCACTTGAAGAGCAGGTCTTCTTTTTCTGATACTTTTTGTTGCAAGTAAAAATCTGTATTTTTTTGCTAGAGAATTACTTAGAACTAGGGATGGGCCCGGTGTTCGATTCAAACCCATGTTCGAATCGAACATTGGGCGTTCGCCCGCTTGGCGAGCCCAGAAATATTTGGGCCGCTCGCATCAAATTCGTGTGATGCGAGCGGCCCGCAATGCACTGCGCCAGTTGCAGTGCATTGCTGGCTGATGATTGGCCAAGCATGCACTGTGACCCGCATGCTTGGCCAATCAAAGAGCCAGCGGCGAGGAGAGCAATAATTGGCCACAGGCAGGATGCCTGTGGCCAATCATAGCTCAGGGGGTTTAGTACACGCCCCACAGTATAAAAGGCCGCTGCGGCGGCGGCCTCGCATGTTGTGTTGTGTTGTCAGTGTCAGCGTTGTGTTATGTGCTGCTGACTGCTGACATTATGTGCTATGATTCTGGGGATTTGTGTGTGCGTGCTGTTAGTACAGCATTGCAGTATCACATCTGGGGGGTGTGTATAGTATGCCTGTGAAGGGGGGCAGGTTTCCTGTGCTTAGAACTGTCCCTGCAAAAAGTGTCATTTTTTCAGGAAAAAAAGCTATTTAAAATGACTCGCGGCTAATGTATTGACGGCTCCCGTAACACAGAGAACAGTCATTTATTGAAAGCCAGCCAAAAAAAAAAATGGCGTGGGGTTCCCCTCAAAATCCATACCAGACCCTTATCCGAGCACGCAACCTGGCAGGCCGCAGGAAAAGAGGGGGGGACGAGAGCACCCACCCCTCCCTCCTAAACCGTACCATGCCCCTTCCCCTTAACATTGGGAGGATGCTTTGGGGGTCTGAGACCCCAAAGCACCTTGTTCCCATGTTGATGAGGACAAGGGCCTCTTCCCCACAACCCTGGCCATTGGTTGTGGGGGTCTGCGGGCGGGGGGCTTATCGGAATCTGGAAGCCCCCTTTAAGAAGGGGACCCCCAGATCCCACCCCCCCTGTGTGAAATGGTAAGGGGGTACAAAAGTACCCCTACCATTTCACCAAAAAAGTGTCAAAAATGGTTAAAAATGACAGGAGACGGTCTTTGACAATTCCTTTATTAAAATCTTCTTTTTTCTTTCTTCTGGTCTTCCTTTCTTCATCCTTCGGTTTCTTCATCTTCTCCTTCCGGCATCTTCTTCCATCTTCTTCTTCCATCTTCTTCTTCCTCCGATCCGCTTCTTCTTGCGCTGGTCTTCTCGTCCTTCTCGTCCGGCATCTTCTTCCATGGCGTCGGCGTCTCTTCTCGGGCCGCTCCGCGCAATGGGAGGCTCCCGCTGTGTGAGGCTTTGCTGCGTCTGACAGGTCTTTTATAACGGAGGGCATCTGGTGACCTCCGTTATAAAAGACCTGTCAGACGGAGCAAAGCCTCACACAGCGGGAGCCTCCCATTGCGAGGAGCGGCCCGACAGAAGAACAGACGCCGACGCCATGGAAGAAGATGCCAGACGAGAAGGACGAGAAGACCAGCGCAAGAAGAAAAAGATGGAAGAAAAAGATGGAAGAAGAGGCCTGAAGGAGAAGATGAAGAAACCGAAGGATGAAGAAAGGAAGACCAGAAGAAAGAAGATTTTGTGCCCAGCAATGTGCCCAATCCATGGTGCCCACCTTTGCATAATTAAAGTGCCGCCTACCAGTGCCCACAGTGCCATCTGTCAGTGCTCACAGTGTCATTGGTCAGTGCCCACAGTGCCATCTGTCAGTGCCCACAGTGCCAGTGCTGCACATCAGTGTCACCTACCAGTGCCCATCAGTGTCACCTACCAGTGTTCATCAGTGTCCCCTACCAGTGCCACCTATCAGTGCCACCCATCAGTGCCATCTATCAGTGCCCATCAGTGTCATTCATCAGTGCCCATCGGTGCCACCCATTAGTGCCACCCATCGGTGCCCATCAGTGCCATCTTTGCTGTCCCCATCAGTACCGACTTATCTGTCCCCACCAGTGCAGCCTATCTGTCCCCACCAGTGCAGTCTATCAGTGCCCACCAGTGCAGCCTATCAGTGCCCACCTGTGCTGCCTCATCAGCGCATATCAATGAAGCAGAAAAATTACCTGTTTGCAAAATTTAAACATGATTTTTTTTTTCCATCTTTTTTTGTTTGTTTAGCAAAAAATAAAAACCACAGCTGTGATTAAATACCACCAAAATAAAGCTCTATTTGTGGGAAAAAAATGATATAAAATTTAATTTGGGTACAGTGTTGTATGACCGCGCAATTGTCATTCAAAGTATGTCAGCGCCAAAAGCTGAAAATTGGTCTGGTCACGAGGGGGGTTTAAGTGCCCGGTAATCAGGTGGTTAAACACTGATTTTGTTGGAAGTACCAATAAATATAGCCTTATTGATAATTTGCATTTTTATTCTCATGCGTGATGGTGTAGACAGGGCCCCAGTGCACTGTATTGCCCGGGGCCTATAATGCTCTTAAGATGGCCCCGCCCTCCCTGTTCGGGGACAAACCCGGTGAATTCCCCGGACTGCTGACAAGGAAGGAGAACAATCGTCTAATTCGTTTTTTTTCTGTCCTCTGCCGGTCAAGTCACCTGCCACGCGGCGCGGTAATTCCCATTTAAGAAAACAAAGCGAAGAGCTGAACTTTTACCTAGAAAAACAAAACATTCTTGAATGCTGTACTTTCCGGGCGTTTGTTTCCGGATCGGTTCCTGATATCCCCTCCGTGACCAGAGAGCTCCGAAACCGAGATCTAAATCAGCGGTTTCAGTATTATTATATTATTATTATTATTATACACGTTTATATAGCGCCAACAGTTTACGCAGCGCTTTACAATGTAGAGGGGGGGGGGGGGGGGGGGGAGGGGGGGGGGGGGGGGGGGGAAGGGGGGGGGGGGGGGGGGTGGGGGGGGGGGGGGGGGGGGGGGGGGGGGGGGGGGGGCGTAGGGGGGGGGGGGGGGGACAGCACAATTACAGTACAATACAGGAGGGCCCGGCTCGTAGAGCTTACAATCTAAAGGGAGGGGGTGGAGGTACAAAAGGTAATGGCTGCAGAGAATGATTTGATGGGGGTTGGTATTCACCAACAATATCTACAGCGTGTCCCCTACATACCGGCCGTGGCCAAAGGTTTTGGGAATGACACAAATATTAGTTGTTACCTCCGTTTTATGATGGAAATTTGCATTTACTCCAGAATGTTATGAAGAGCGATCAGATGAATTGCAAATATTTGCCATGTCCCTCTTTGCCGTGAAAATGAACTTAATCCCATAAAAAACGTTTCCACTGTACTTGTGAAGAAGGTTTCAGGGCGGCCAAGAAAGTCCAGCAAGCGCCAGAACCGTCTCATACAGGTGATTCAGCTGCGGGATCAGGGCACCACCAGTACAGGGGGGGGGGGCACCACCAGTGCAGGGGGGGGGGGGGGGGGCACCACCAGTACAGGGGGGGGCACCACCAGTACAGAGGGGGGGGGGGCACCACCAGTGCAGAGGGGGGGGGGGCACCAGCAGTACAGGGGGGGGCACAACCAGTGCAAAGGGGAGGCACCACCAGTACAGGGGGGGCACCACCAGTGCAAAGGGGAGGCACCACCAGTACAGAGGGGGGGGCACCACCAGTGCAGAGGGGGGGCACCACCAGTACAGAGGGGGGGCACCACCAGTGCAGAGGGGGGTGGATGGGGCTACACCAGTGCAGAGGGGGGGTACCAGTACAGAGGGGGGGCACCATCAGTGCAGAGGGGGGGCACCACCAGTACAGAGGGGGGCACCACCAGTACAGAGGGGGGGCACCACCAGTGCAGAGGGGGGTGGATCATGGGGCTACACCAGTGCAGAGCTTGCTCAGGAATGGCGGCAGGCAGGTGTGAGGACATCGGCACGCACAGTGAGAAGAAGACTTCTGGAGGACGGTCTGGTGTCAAGAAGGACAGCAAAGAAGCCGCTTCTCTCCAGGAAAAACATCAGAGACAGACGATATTCTACAAAAGGTCCGGGGATTGGACCGCTGAGGACTGGGGGAAAGTAATTTTCTCTGATGAAGCCCCTTTTCTGATTGTTTGGGGGATCCAGAATCTGGAGAAGAAAAGATGAACGCTGCCATCAGTCCTGTGTCATCCATCCTGAGACGTTTCATGTGGGGGGGGGGGGGTTGCTTCTCAGCCATGGGAGTCGGGGGGCTCACTCACAATTTCGCCTAAGAACACCGCCGTGAATAAAGGATGGTACAAAAACATCCTCCGAGACCAACCATCCAAGAAGAGTTTGGTGAGGAACAATGTCTTCTCCAGCATGAAGGACCACCTTATCATAAGGCTAAAGTCATAAGTAAGTGGCTTGGGGAACAAAACATGGAAATTCGGGGTCCATGGCCAGGAAACTCTCCAGACCTTAATCCCATTGAGAACTTGGGGTCCATCCTCAAGAGGCGGATGAACAAAAAACCCCCCACAAATTCTGACAAACTCCAAGCATTGATTATGGAAGCATGGGGGGGGGGCATCGGCCAGGGTGTGACCCAGAAGTTGATGACAACATCCCGGGGAGAATTGCAGAGAAAAAGAAGATTCATTGCTGCAAATATTGACTCTTTGCATAAACGTCATGTCAGTAAAAGCCTCTGACACATGGAATGCTTGTAATTATACTTCAGTATCCCATAGTGAAGGGAGGAGCCTATGATACTTATGTACATGGGAGGAGCCTGTGATACTTATGTAGATGGGAGGAGCCTGTGATACTTATGTAGATGGGAGGAGCCTGTGATACTTATGTACATGGGAGGAGCCTGTGATACTTATGTACATGGGAGGAGCCTGTGATACCTATGTACATGGGAGGAGCCTGTGATACTTATGTACATGGGAGGAGCCTGTGATACTTATGTACATGGGAGGAGTCTGTGATACTTATGTACATGGGAGGAGCCTGTGAAACTTATGTACATGGGAGGAGTCTGTGATACATTTGTACATGGGAGGAGCCTGTGATACTTATGTACATGGGAGGAGCCTATGATACTTATGTACATGGGAGGAGCCTGTGATACTTATGTACATGGGAGGAGCCTATGATACTTATGTACATGGGAGGAGCCTGTGATACTTATGTACATAGGAGGAGTCTGTGATACTTATGTACATGGGAGGAGCCTGTGATACTTATGTACATGGGAGGAGCCTGTGATACCTATGTACATGGGAGGAGCCTGTGATACTTATGTACATGGGAGGAGCCTGTGATACTTATGTACATAGGAGGAGTCTGTGATACTTATGTACATGGGAGGAGCCTGTGATACTTATGTACATGGGAGGAGTCTGTGATACTTATGTACATGGGAGGAGCCTGTGAAACTTATGTAGATGGGAGGAGTCAGTGATACATTTGTACATGGGAGGAGCCTGTGATACTTATGTACATGGGAGGAGCCTATGATACTTATGTACATGGGAGGAGCCTGTGATACTTATGTACATGGGAGGAGCCTGTGATACTTATGTACGTGGGAGGAGTCTGTGATACTTATGTACATGGGAGGAGCCTGTGATACTTATGTACATGGGAGGAGCCTGTTATACTTATGTACATGGGAGGAGCCTGTGATACTTATGTACGTGGGAGGAGCCTGTGATACTTATGTACATGGGAGGATTCTGTGATACTTATGTACGTGGGAGGAGTCTGTGATACTTATGTACATGGGAGGAGCCTGTGATACTTATGTACGTGGGAGGAGTCTGTGATACTTATGTACATGGGGAGGAGTCTGTGATACTTATGTACATGGGAGGAGTCTGTGATACTTATGTACATGGGAGGAGCCTGTGATACTTATGTACGTGGGAGGAGCCTGTGATACTTATGTACATGGGAGGATTCTGTGATACTTATGTACATGGGAGGAGTCTGTGATACTTATGTACATGGGAGGAGCCTGTGATACTTATGTACATGGGAGGAGCCTGTGATACTTATGTACATGGGAGGATTCTGTGATACTTATGTACATGGGAGGAGTCTGTGATACTTATGTACATGGGAGGAGCCTGTGATACTTATGTACATGGGAGGAGCCTGTGATACTTATGTACATGGGAGGAGTCTGTGATACTTATGTACATGGGAGGAGCCTGTTATACTTATGTACATGGGAGGAGCCTGTGATACTTATGTACATGGGAGGAGCCTGTGATACTTATGTACATGGAAGGAGCCTGTGATACTTATATACATGGGAGGAGCCTGCGATACTTATGTACATGGGAGGAGTCTGTGATACTTATATACATGGGAGGAGCCTGCGATACTTATGTACATGGGAGGAGCCTGTTATACTTATGTACATGGGAGGAGCCTGTGATACTTATGTACATGGGAGGAGTCTGTGATACTTATGTACATGGGAGGAGCCTGTGATACTTATGTACATGGGAGGAGTATGTGATACTTATGTACATGGGAGGAGCCTGTGATACTTATGTACATGGGAGGAGTATGTGATACTTATGTACATGGGAGGAGCCTGCGATACTTATGTACATGGGAGGAGCCTGTGATACTTATGTACATGGGAGGAGCCTGTGATACTTATGTACATGGGAGGAGTCTGTGATACTTATGTAAAAGGTTATTTTTTCCTTTTTTTTAAAAATAAATTTGCAAAGGTTTCAAACAAACTTCTCTCACGTTGTCATTATGGGGGATTGTTTTCCATTTTAGATTAAGACTGTAACATAACAAAATGTGGAAAATGTGAAGCACTGTGAATACTGTATAATAATTAAATTAAGTCTTATCTATCTATATAGAGAGATATAAATGGGGGGGGGGGGGGGGTAATCATTATATTTATATCTTGTTATTGAGATTAAAGACATTTATCCATAATGTCTCTATTACAACCTGTAATAATCAATTCAGCCACTAGATGTCAATGTTTACCTGTTAAGCAATATGCACTTTGAAGTTACCAACTTCAAAGTCTGTATAATTCATGCTACTATGTGAAGCTAAGCATGTGAAATGCGTATAAACAGCCACATCCTGTTATACACTATATTACCAAAAGTATTGGGACACCTGCCTTTACACACACATGAACTTTAATGACACCCCATTCTTAGTCCGGAGGGTTCAATATTGAGTTGGCCCGTTGCAGCTATAACAGCTTCACCTCTTCTGGGAAGGCCGTCCACAAGGTTTAGGAGGGTGTCTATGCGAATGTTTGACTATTCTTCCAGGAGCGCATTTGTGAGGTCAGGCACTGATGTTGGATGAGAAGGCCTGGCTCGCAGTGTCCTATATAATTCATCCCAAAGGTGTTCTATGGGTTTGTGTGCAGGCCGGTCAAGTTCCTCCACCCCAAACTGGCTCACCCATGTCTTTATGGACCTTGCTTTGTGCACTGGTGGGCAGTCATGTTGGAAAAGGAAGAGGCCGTCCCCAAACTGTTCCCACAAAGTTGGGAGCATGAAATTGTCCAAAATGTCTTGGTATGCTGATGCCTTAAGAGTTCCCTTCACTGGAACTAAGGGGCCAAACCCAACCCTGAAAAACAACCCCCACACCATAATCCCCCCTCCACCAAATGATTTGGACCAGTGCACAAAGCAAGGTCCATAAAGACATGGATGAGCGAGTTTGGGGCAGAGACTTGACTGACCTGCACAGAGTCCTTACCTCAAACCGATAGAACACCTTTGGAATGAATTAGAACAGAGACTGCGAGACAGGTCTTCTCGTCCAACATCAGTACCTGACCTCACAAATGCTCTTCTGGAAGAATGGTCAAACATTCCCATAGACACCCTCCTAAACCTTGTGGACGGCCTTCCCAGAAGAGTTGAAGCTGTCATAGCTGCAAAGGGTGGGCCAACTCAATATTGAACCCTACAGATGGTGTCCCAATACTTTTGGTATATAGTGTATATTTCCAGAAGGATTAAATGTTGTCCATCTCGTCGGTTATATATGACTTATGACATGTGATCTAAATTGTACAGTCCTCCCTATTAGGTATTAGTAAGAGCCCACATGGGTACACCTCACATACTACCCACTGCAAAAACATAGGCCAAAAGGAATCATCACCATATTACTTTGCTTCTTTCAGTTCCTATAGGGGGCTGTTATAATGAATTATAAGGGGACATACTGTAACTACAGATCAGACAGCCTAACATCAATAGTATGTAATGTTTTGGAGGGAATGGTAAGGGATTACATTAAAAAGCACTTGTCTGCAGTAATGCATGCGCTGCGAAAACAAGACCCTCACTGAAGATAATAGTGTACAGATGGAGCTTCGCCAGCTTCTTCCATGGCCACAGCAGCCAGGCAAAGTGTCAGCAGAAATCTTCATCACTTCCAGGTTCTTACTAGCTGTGGGAGATCAGCAAATGGACGTTCGCTGGTCTCCCTCCCTCCTACCTGGTGACACCAGCAATGCATGTCCCAGGTCCACCGGTGAGACAGCAAAGTCTGGGAAATATGGTGGGGGCAAATGTACTGGGGGTCCATGGAAGCAATGGGGCAACTGTAGAGTTGCCGATCACTTCCACCTGAAAGTTGATGGTCTGGTGGCCAGTTTGCCAGATATACAACACCCTCCCCCCAAGGGCACTGACATATGACATACGCCCCTGACATGACACCAGCTATGCATGTCCCAGGTCCACAGGTGAGACAGCAAAGCCTGGGAAACATGGTGGGGGTCCATGGAAGCAATGTGGCAACTGTAGAGTCACCCAATCACTTCCACTTGAAAGCTGACAGTCAGTTTGTCAGATTTACCCCCCTGCCCATGGCATTGACATATGACATACGCCGTTTGCAATAAAACGGTTTGTAGACAAAACTGTAAAGTTAATACCAGTGTACAAAGTTCACCCCTGTGGCTGACAAAAACCGGGGTTCAAAAGATACAGGAAAAACTAAATGAGGATAAATCACCTGAAGCAGATGGCTTTACACCCATGAGTTCTTAGGGAGATTAGCTCTGTTATAGTCAAACAGCTGTTCTAATTTTTTTAAGATCCCCTTATTGACTGGAATGGTACTGACTGATTGGCATAGAGCCAATGTGGTACCAATATTCAAAAAAGGATCAAGATGTCTACCAGGTAGTTTCAGACCAGTCAGCCTGACATCAATAGTATGTAATATTTACATACTATAATGTTTAAAGTAATATCAAGATGTCTACCAGACAACTACAGAGCAGTCAGCCTAACATCAATAGTATGTAATCTTTACTTACTATAATGTTTAAAGTAATATCAAGATGTCTACAAAGCAGTCAGCCTAACATCAATAGTATGTAATCTTTACATACTATAATGTTTAAAGTAATATCAAGATGTCTACAGAGCAGTCAGCCTAACATCAATAGTATGTAATCTTTACTTACTATAATGTTTAAAGTAATATCAAGATGTCTACCAGACAACTACAGAGCAGTCAGCCTATCAATAGTATGTAATCTTTACTTACTATAATGTTTAAAGTAATATCAAGATGTCTAACATCAATAGTATGTAATCTTTACTTACTATAATGTTTAAAGTAATATCAAGATGTCTACAGAGCAGTCAGCCTAACATCAATAGTATGTAATCTTTACTTACTATAATGTTTAAAGTAATATCAAGATGTCTACCAGACAACTAACATCAATAGTATGTAATCTTTACTTACTATAATGTTTAAAGTAATATCAAGATGTCTACAGAGCAGTCAGCCTAACATCAATAGTATGTAATCTTTACTTACTATAATGTTTAAAGTAATATCAAGATGTCTACCAGACAACTACAGAGCAGTCAGCCTAACATCAATAGTATGTAATCTTTACTTACTATAATGTTTAAAGTAATATCAAGATGTCTACAGAGCAGTCAGCCTAACATCAATAGTATGTAATCTTTACTTACTATAATGTTTAAAGTAATATCAAGATGTCTACCAGACAACTACAGAGCAGTCAGCCTGACATCAATAGTATGTAATCTTTACTTACTATAATGTTTAAAGTAATATCAAGATGTCTACCAGACAACTACAGAGCAGTCAGCCTAACATCAATAGTATGTAATCTTTACTTACTATAATGTTTAAAGTAATATCAAGATGTCTACAGAGCAGTCAGCCTAACATCAATAGTATGTAATGTTTTGGAAGGAATGGTAAAGAACTATATATTAAAAAAAATTGTCTGCTGTAATGTATTAGAAGTAACAACCATGGCTATATGGAAGAACATTCTTATCAGGCCAACCTGTGAATGTTCTTTGAGGAAATGAGCAATAATTTACACAGAGGAAGGCCAATTAATGTAGTTTATCTGTATTTTGCTAGAGGATTCGATACAAATTAAGGTCTTTTGCCGCTGAGTACTTTACTCTATGGACCTGTTCCTGTAACCAGCTTGCTATCTATGTGCCTACAATGATAAATCGCTCTTTCTCACAATGGTCGGGGGGGGGGGGGGGGGGGGGGGTGTGAGCGATGTGCCCCAGGGCTCTGTCTTGGGACTAATGTATTTAGCTTGTTTATTAATGATATTGAGGTTGGAATTAATAGTTCAATTTCGGTGTTTGCTGGAGATATCAAACAACACAGGTAATAAATTCAGTAGAGGGGATTGCAACCTTGACAAAACCGAGGGACGGGAAATTACATTGCAGATGAGGTTTAATACAGAAAATTTGTAAAGTCATGCGCCTGGGTGCTAAAAATACACACGAAAAATACTCCTTAGGAGGGGAATCCGAGGTGGGAAAGGACTAGGGGGGTCCTTGCAGATAACGGGCTTAGCAATGCTAAACAGCAGCTAACAAAGCAGAGAACTTTCATTGCAGTAAAAGAGGGAATTTTCTCAATCATTTTACTCCTTTTATAAAACATACGGGTTCAGCTCGTGAATGAGGTTCCGTTTTGGTCACCAATCCATAGGAAGGTTGTCCTTGAACTAGAGAGAGCACAAAGGAGGGCAACCAAAGGGAGAGTATACAATAATTACACCTTATACAGTGCCTGGAAAAAGTATTCACACCCCTTGAAATTCCCCACATTTTGTTACAACCAAAAACATAAATGTATTTTATTAGGATTTTATGTGATGGACCAAAACAAAGTGTCACATAATTGTGAAGTGGAAGGAAAATGATACAAATAAATATGTGAAAAGTGTGGGGGGGAGGGGCATTTGTATGGCGCCCCCCGGAGTCAATACTTTGTAGAACCCCCTTTCTCTACAAGTCTTTTTGGGGGTGTCTCTACCAGCTTTGCCCATCTAGAGAGGACATTTCTGCCCCATTCTTCTTTTATCAGGGAAATTAGTAGACCAGACTGTGTGGACTGCACAGAGGAAACCCAAAACACATATAAGTGAAATAATAAGTGTTTATTTAAATAAATGACAAGAAGTGAAAACAAATAGTGCACTACCAACCACAAACTACAAACAAATAATATATACAATAAATGGGCAATACCAGAATCACAAACGATTAGCCAAGCCAGGGTCATGCACAGGAGAACAGCAGAGGAACAAGGGCAGGATGGGAGAGGGAACTAAGGATGGGAAAGGCAACAAAGGAGCAGGAACTCAGGAACACAGGATCAGGATAGGAAGGTTACAGGTCTCAGGTCTCAGGTCTCAGGTCTCAGGTCTCAGGTCTCAGGTCTCAGGTTCAGGGCACATGGAAGAGAGATACCAAGGCAAGTGTGTGAGGGCTGGCCGGGTATTTATAATCTGCCAGTGATTGGCCTCATGTGACAGCTGATCGCAGAAAGAGCTGTCTGCTCCACACTGCCAGGATCCATCCGCTGGTGGACGCCAGTACTGCGGCCCAAAGGTGATATCCCAGCAGGGAAGGCCTCTCCTGACAGTTATAAACTGCCAGGAGACACCTGCTGGTGGACCACAGTACTGCACGCCAAATGATGGGTCTTACCAGCGGACGGATCCATTCCTGACATCTTTGTAAAATATCTCAAGCTCTGTCAGATTGGATGGAGAGCGTCTGTGAACAGCAATTTTCAAGTCTTGCCACAGATTCTCAATGTGATTTAGGTCTGGACTGTGACTGGGCCATTCTAACACATGAATATGCTTTGATCTAAACCATTCCATTGTAGCTCTGGCTGTATGTTTCGGGTCGTTGTCCTGCTGGAAGGTGACCCTCCCCCCCCCAGTCTCAAGTCTTTTGTAGACTCCAACAGGTTTTCTTCTAAGATTGTCCTGTATTTGTCTCCATCCGTCTTCCCATCAACTCTGACCAGCTTCCCTGTCCCTGCTGGAGAAAACCATCCCCACCACATGATGCTGCCACCACCATGTCTCACAGTGGGGATGGTGTGTTCAGGGGGATGGGCAGTGTTAGTTTCCCCACACATAGCGTTTTGCTTTTAGGCCAAAAAGTAGAATTTTGGTGTCATGTGAGCAGATCACCTTCTTCCACATGTTTGCTCCCCTCCCCCACATGGCTTCTCACAAACTACAAACAGGACTTCTTATGACTTTCTTCCTCCAATGTCTTTCTTCTTGTCACTCTTCCATAAAGGGCAGATTTGTGGAGAACACGACTAATAGTTGTCCTGTGGACAGACTCTCCCCCCTGAGCTGTGGATCTCTGCAGCTCCTCCAGAGTTCCCATGGACCTCTTGGCTCTTCTCTGATGAATGCTCTCCTTGCCCGGCCCGGTCAGTTTAGGTGGACGGCCATGTCTTGGTAGGTTTGCGGTTGTGCCATACTCTCTCCATTTTCCGATGATGGATTGAACAGAGCTCCGTGAGATGGTCAAAGCTTGGGAGATGTTTTTATAACCTAACCCTGCTTTATACTTCTCCACAACTTTATCCCTGACCTGTCTGGTGTGTTCCTTGGCCTTCATGATGCTGTTTGTTCACTAAGGTTCTCTAACAAACCTCTGAGGGCTTCACAGAACAGCTGTATTTATACTGAGATTAAATGACACACAGGTGGACTCTATTTACTAATTAGGTGACTTCTGAAGGTGATTGCTTCCACTAGATTTTAGTTGGGGGTATCAGAGTAAAGGGGGCCGAATACAAATACCCCCCCCCCCTTTTCACATATTTATTTGTATAATTTTCCTTTTACTTCACAATTATGTGACACTTTGTGTTGGTCTATTACATAAAAATCCCAATAAAATACATTTATGTTTTGTGTTGTAACATGACAAAATATAGAGAATTTCAAGGGGTATGAATACTTTTTCAAGGCACTGTATATATATAATCAATCTGTATCACTTTTTCTCTCACTCTATCCCTATCTATGGGGGGGGGGGGGGGGGAGTATTAGGGAAGACGGTGAAGCGTATTGGTGATTTGCATGCCGTGCACGTAGCGCAGTGCGGCTTCCATAACATTAATGTTAAATTATTAGAACAATTAAAGGCTCGTCTATAACTGGGGGAGTAATATGTATGAATTACTGTTTAATTACTGTTATTTTATCCGCATATAAACTATGATTATCGGCCTGTGACATTTATGATTACCCTCTAGAAAGACGGAGCTTATGGATTATTACAGTAATCATATATATACAGTCATTAAGGATGTAAACTTTCAGCATCGTCAGCGCCCGGCTGCGGGTCGCACATAACTGCTAGTTTGGTAAAGACGCAAATAAATGCAGTTTTTTTTTTGGGCTTTGTATATAAAGTCATTTAGAGAAAGTTGCTACAGTATTTGATTTTCATACATTGCTGTGCGTCTCACCAGTCCTCAAGGTGACACCTAAAATGCAGCCGAACCAAGTCAGCCCGATGACAGCTGGAAGACCCGAAGAAACCCGGGGGAAGAATTTTGTTGGCTGCAGATGAAGATTGTGCAATAATTTACTTACCACTAGATATGTGCACTGCCGAAATTCTTTTTGTTTTTGGTCATTCATTATGATCGCAATTCATAAATTCAATAAATTCTAAAATATGAAAATTCTAAAATGTGAAAATTCGAAAATTCGTAAATTCAAAACTTTAAAAAACTCGAAAATTCGTAAGTTAGAAAGTTAGAAAGTTGGAAAATGTGAAAATTTGTAAATTTATAAATTAGAAAATTTGTAAATTAGAAAATTAAAATATTAGAAAATTCGTAAATTCGTAGATTCGTAAATTCGAAAATTTGAAAAGTTTGAAAATTCGTAAATTCGTAAATTCGAAAATTCGTAAATTCATAAATTAGAAAATTGGAAAATTGGAAAATTTAGAAAATTTGTATATTCGTAAATTAGAGAATTAGAAAATTAGAAAATTAGAAAATTTTGAAAATTAGAAAATTTTGAAAATTAGAAAATTTTGAAAATTCATAAATTAGAGAATTCGTAAATTTTGAAAATTCGTAAATTTTGAAAATTCGTAAATTTTGAAAATTCGTAAATTTTGAAAATTCGTAAATTAGAAAATTAATAAATTAAATTCATAAGTTAGATAGTTAGAAAGTTGGAAAATGTGAAAATTCGTAAATTTGAAAATTTGAAAAGTTTGAAAATTCGTAAATTCGTAAATTGAAAATTGAAAATTCATAAATTAGAAAATTTTTATATTTGTAAATTCGAAAATTCGTAAATTAGAGAATTAGAAAATTAGAAATTCGAAAATTTTGAAAATTTGTAAATTTGTACATTAGAAAATTATAAAATTTAGAAAATTCGTAAATTCGAAAATTAAAAAAAAAATTAGAAAATAAATAAGAAAGAAAATCCAAATATTCTAAAGAATAACTAACTAACTAATAATAACTATTAAATTATAGGTAATTGGAATTTCCTTTCAAATCTGGCTGTTAGTGAATGTAACGAATTTTTATATTTTTATATTTGTAAATTCGAAAATTCATAAATTAGAAAATTAGAAAATTAGAAAATTTAGAAAATTCGTAAATTAGAGAATTAGAAAATTAGAAAATTTTGAAAATTCGTAAATTAGAAAATTAGAAAATTTCGAAAATTCGTAAATTAGAAAATTTCGAAAATTCGTAAATTAGAAAATTTGAAAATTTGAAGATTTGTAAATTCATTAATTAGAAAATTAGAAAATAAATAAGAAAGAAAATCCAAATATTCGAAAGAATAACTAACTAACTAACTAATAATAACTATTAAATTATAGGTAATTGGAATATCCTTTCAAATGTGGCTGTTAGTGAACGTAACGAATACGAATTTATCCGAAGTTACGAATTAGCCAAAACAATGAATGGAATCTAAACGAATGGAACGTAACAAATTAATAATAAATAATAATAATAAATCGTTTTTTTTTATTATTATTGTTATTTATTATTATTAATTTGTTACGTTCCATTCGTTTAGATACGGCATTTATTATTAAATTTATAAATTTGTAAATTCGCAAATTCGAAAATCCGGAAACCCGAAAATTCGAAAATCTGAAATAACAACTAACTAATAATAACTTAGTTAAAGCAGTGTTTCACCTAAAAAAATTTTTTTTTAAAAGTCAGCAGCTAAAAAAATAGTAGCTGCTGACTTTTAATAAGTACACTTACCCTCCCAGGGCGCCCGTGATGTCGGTCGTGGAGGCCGAGATGTCCCTTGGCGATCCGGTTCCAGCGCCGCCATCCTCAGTAAGGGAAACGGGCAGCGAGCGCTGCCCGTTTCCTACTGCGCATGCGCGAGTCAGCGCGCAGCCTACTGCGCATGCGTGAGTCGAATTTGTGAATGGGGAACGCAATGTGTTGTGGGACACACAGTTCCCATAACACACCGCGCCCCATTCACTAGAAGGCGGCGCTCGGAGCAGAAGAGAGAACAGCACCGCGGAACAGGAAGAGGCAGATTAGGACGATCTGCCTAGCAACAGCCATTTCTGGTAAGTAAAAAAAAAAATTTTTTTATTTTTTTTATTTTACATTTTTATTAACATTTTTTTTAAGTTTTTTTTTTCAGGGTGGCCCTCCACTTTAAGTTAAGAATTATCCGATGTAATGAATGCTGCATCTAAACGAATTGAACGGAACAAATTAATAATAATTAATAATAAAAAGTTTTTATTATTATTATTGTTATTTATTATTATTATTATTAATTTGTTACGTTCCATTAGTTTAGATGCGGCATTCATTATATCGGATAATTCGTAACTTTGGATAAACTTGTGTTACATTCCAATACCTATAATTTAATAGTTAGTAATAGTTAGTTATTATTAGTTAGTTGTTATTTCAGATTTTCAAATTTTCGAGCTTTCGAAATTCGTAAACTTACAAATTTGCAAATTTACTATTTTTTTTTATTAGAATTTACAAATATTAAGGAAAAATTTGTTAAAAACTGGTTTTCGTTAATTTTGATATTTCCCAATTAATTAATTTGTTTAAATTAGTTAAAAAAAGAAATCGGAACAAAACGAATTGCACATGTCTACTTACCGTCCAGTCAATGTACATTGCTTAACCACTTGCCACCCTCCATATAGCAGAATGACGGCGGCAAAGTGGTTTCAATACCTTGACTGGGTGTCATATGACGTCCTCAGGATATTAAGCCGATGCGTGCCCCCAGAGGGCGTGCATCGCGGCGATCGTTGTTGCGGGGTATCAGTCTGACACCCCGCAACACCGATCTAGGCAAAGAGTCTCTGACGAAGACTCTTTACCACGTGATCAGCCGTGTCCAATCAGCCGATCGGCGGCTCTCCTGACAGGGGGGGGTCTGTGCTGATTGTTTATCAGCGCAGCCCCCCCTCAGATCCCGCCAGGACCACCATAATGCTACCCAGGACCACCAGGGATGCCACAGCACTGGACCACCAGGTATGCCCCCCTAGACCCCTAGGGAAACGCACATCTGTGCCCAGGCAGCTGCCAATCAATGACCAGGCAGCTGCCAATCAGTGCCCACTGACAATGCCTACCACTGCCAGTGCCACCAGGGATGCCCATCAGTGCCTCAGATCAGTGCCATGTATCAGTGCCACATATCAATGCCCATCAGTGCCCAACAGTGCTGCCTATCAGTGCCACCCATATGTACCCATCTTTTCATCCTTTCAGTGCCCATCAGTGTCGCCTATCAGTGTCCATCAGTGCCCACCAGTGCCCCCCTGTGCCACCCATGAGTACCCACCAGTGCCGCCTATCAATGCCTATCAGTGCTGCATATCAGTGCCACCCATCAGTGCTGCCTACCAGTGCCCATCAGTGCCACATATCAGTGCCCATCGTCGGTGCCCCTCAGTGCCCGCTCATTGGTGCCACCTCATCGGTGCCACCTTATCAGTGCCTGTCAGTGCCGCCTTATCAGTGCCCATCAGTGAAAGAGAAAACTTACTTATTTACAAAATTTTATAACAGAAACAAAACCAAAACTTTAATTTTTTTTCAAAATTTTCGGTCTTTTTTTCTTTGCTTAGCAAAAAATAAAAAACCGCAGAGGTGATCAAATACCACGAAAAGAAAGCTCTATTTGTGGGAACAAAATGATAAAAATTGAGTTTGGGTACAGTGTAGCACGACCGCGCAATTGTCATTCAAAGTGCGACAGCGCTGAAAGCTGAAAATTGTCCTGGGCAGGAAGGTGTATAAGTGCCCTGTATTGAAGTGGTTAAAGCCCTGATGAAGGCACAACCCCCAAAACGTGTTGGCTTTGTGTACAGTTTTCATCTGATTTTACATTATGGGGTTTATGAAAGACAAGAGCGCCAGAACTATTGTCTCCAATCTTTTAAGCCCCGATGAAGGGGCAAGGCTTCATCCCCCGAAACATGTTGGCTTTGTGTACAGCCTTCCATCTAATTATATATTACAGGTTATACAAAAGACCAGAGATCCTCAACAATTGTTTCCAATCTTTTAAACCCTGATGAAGGAGAACAGCTTCAGCCCCCAAAACGTGTTGGCATTGTGTACAGTTTTCATATGATTGTACATTACATGGTATGTGAAAGACAAGAGTGCCACACAAATTGAATACATCCAGTAGAATGATTTTTTTAATCGCTTCTGGACCCACGGCAGTACATTTACTGTGTTGATAAACAACATGGGGCTCTAAACAGAGGGAACAATCGCTTTGTTTCTTTTCCCTGCATTTTTAAGACTAGTTAGTAGACATGTGCACTGCCAAAATAATTGTTCGATTTAGTTTCAATTGTTTTTTTGGGGTTATCCATTATGATCGAAAACCGTTCCTGCGATCGCCCCAGGGGGCGCTATCACCATGAGACTGGGGTGAATTTATGCATCTCCTGGGAGATCAGATATAGTGAGTGCAGAGTCCTGGGGGATCAGATATAGTGAGTGCAGAGTCCTGGGGGGATCAGATATAGTGAGTGCAGAGTCCTGGGGAGATCAGATATAGTGAATGCAGAGTCCTGGGTAGATCAGATATAGTGAGTGCAGAGTCCTGGGGAGATCAGATATAGTGAATGCAGAGTCCTGGGGAGATCAGATATAGTGAGTGCAGAGTCCTGGGGAGATCAGATATAGTGAATGCAGAGTCCTGGGGAGATCAGATATAGTGAGTGCAGAGTCCTGGGGGGATCAGATATAGTGAGTGCAGAGTCCTGGGGAGATCAGATATAGTGAGTGCAGAGTCCTGGGGAGATCAGATATAGTGAGTGCAGAGTCCTGGGGAGATCAGATATAGTGACTGCAGAGTCCTGGGGAGATCAGATATAGTGAATGCAGAGTCCTGGGGAGATCAGATATAGTGAATGCAGAGTCCTGGGGAGATCAGATATAGTGAATGCAGAGTCCTGGGGAGATCAGATATAGTGAATGCAGAGTCCTGGGGAGATCAGATATAGTGAGTGCAGAGTCCTGGGGAGATCAGATATAGTGAGTGCAGAGTCCTGGGGAGATCAGATATAGTGAATGCAGAGTCCTGGGGAGATCAGATATAGTGAGTGCAGAGTCCTGGGGAGATCAGATATAGTGAATGCAGAGTCCTGGGGAGAGATCAGATATAGATATAGATATAGTGAATGCAGAGTCCTGGGGAGATCAGATATAGTGAATGCAGAGTCCTGGGGAGATCAGATATAGTGAATGCAGAGTCCTGGGGAGATCAGATATAGTGAGTGCAGAGTCCTGGGGAGATCAGATATAGTGAATGCAGAGTCCTGGGGAGATCAGATATAGTGAATGCAGAGTCCTGGGGGGATCAGATATAGTGAATGCAGAGTCCTGGGGAGATCAGATATAGTGAATGCAGAGTCCTGGGGAGATCAGATATTGTGAATGCAGAGTCCTGGGGAGATCAGATATAGTGAGTGCAGAGTCCTGGGGAGATCAGATATAGTGAGCGCAGAGTCCTGGGGAGATCAGATATAGTGAATGCAGAGTCCTGGGGAGATCAGATATAGTGAATGCAGAGTCCTGGGGAGATCAGATCTAGTGAGTGCAGAGTCCTGGGGGGATCAGATATAGTGAATGCAGAGTCCTGGGGAGATCAGATATAGTGAATGCAGAGTCCTGGGGAGATCAGATATAGTGAATGCAGAGTCCTGGGGAGAGCAGATATAGTGAATGCAGAGTCCTGGGGAGATCAGATATAGTGAATGCAGAGTCCTGGGGAGATAAGATATAGTGAATGCAGGCTCCTGGGGAGATCAGATATAGTGAATGCAGAGTCCTGGGGAGATCAGATATAGTGAGTGCAGAGTCCTGGGGAGAGAAGATATAGTGAATGCAGAGTCCTGGGGAGACCAGATATAGTGAATGCAGGGTCCTGGGAGATCAGATATAGTGAATGCATAGTCCTGGGGAGATCAGATATAGTGAGTGCAGAGTCCTGGGGAGATCAGATATAGTGAGTGCAGAGTCCTGGGGAGATCAGATATAGTGAATGCAGAGTCCTGGGGAGATCAGATATAGTGAGTGCAGAGTCCTGGGGAGATCAGATATAGTGAGTGCAGAGTCCTGGGGAGATCAGATATAGTGAATGCATAGTCCTGGGGAGATCAGATATAGTGAATGCAGAGTCCTGGGGAGATCAGATATAGTGAGTGCAGGCTCCGGGGGGGATCAGATATAGTGAATGCAGAGTCCTGGGGAGATCAGATATAGTGAATGCAGGCTCCTGGGGAGATCAGATATAGTGAGTGCAGAGTCCTGGGGAGATCAGATATAGTGAGTGCAGGCTCCGGGGGGGATCAGATATAGTGAATGCAGAGTCCTGGGGAGAGCAGATATAGTGAATGCAGAGTCCTGGGGAGAGCAGATATAGTGAGTGCAGAGTCCTGGGGAGAGCAGATATAGTGAATGCAGAGTCCTGGGGAGAGCAAATATAGTGAATGCAGAGTCCTGGGGAGATCAGATATAGTGAATGCAGAGTCCTGGGGAGAGCAGATATAGTGAATGCAGGGTCCTGGGGAGACCAGATATAGTGAGTGCAGGCTCCTGGGGAGATCAGATATAGTGAATGCAGAGTCCTGGGGAGATCAGATATAGTGAATGCAGAGTCCTGGGGAGATCAGATATAGTGAATGCAGAGTCCTGGGGAGATCAGATATAGTGAATGCAGAGTCCTGGGGAGATCAGATATAGTGAATGCAGAGTCCAGGGGAGATCAGATATAGTGAATGCAGGCTCCTGGGGAGATCAGATATAGTGAATGCAGAGTCCTGGGGAGATCAGATATAGTGAATGCAGAGTCCTGGGGAGAGCAAATATAGTGAATGCAGAGTCCTGGGGAGATCAGATATAGTGAATGCAGAGTCCTGGGGAGAGCAGATATAGTGAATGCAGGGTCCTGGGGAGACCAGATATAGTGAGTGCAGAGTCCTGGGGAGATCAGATATAGTGAATGCAGAGTCCTGGGGAGATCAGATATAGTGAATGCAGAGTCCTGGGGAGATCAGATATAGTGAATGCAGAGTCCTGGGGAGATCAGATATAGTGAGTGCAGAGTCCTGGGAGATCAGATATAGTGAATGCAGAGTCCTGGGGAGATCAGATATAGTGAATGCAGAGTCCTGGGGAGATCAGATATAGTGAATGCAGAGTCCTGGGGAGATCAGATATAGTGAATGCAGAGAGTCCTGGGGAGATCAGATATAGTGAATGCAGAGTCCTGGGGAGATCAGATATAGTGAATGCAGAGTCCTGGGGAGATCAGATATAGTGAATTCAGGCTCCTGGGGAGATCATATATAGTGAATTCAGGCTCCTGGGGGGATCAGATATAGTGACTCCTATAACAGGAAGTACCTGAAGGACATTTTCATGGCAGGATCACCAAGGATTATTTTAATGAATGCTGTAAATTGATGTGAATATGTTAAAGCTTTTATGAAATATTAATGATTCAGTGTACAGTACATATATTTGAACCCTACTGATGACACTGAGACTCTGCATTGGTCTACACACACGCCTTGTTCATTATGAGGGGTTCCCACCATCCCTGTCCTGAATCCCGGTGTCTGCACACAATCAGTAATACATGCTGAAGGGGCCACTTTTAGTCTTTGGTAGAATGTTGATAATGTAATGCAGGAGAGAAGTTGGAAGACAATGACAGAGTATTGATACCCTGTAACAGGAAGTGCCTGAACAAGGCACAAGTTATCGTTTGTTTCTTTAAATGACCTTAACATGTTAAAGTTTAAATGAGATTTTAGTGATTGGGTTTACATCTACTTTCATTCCTTAGAAACTGAAATCATTCTACAAAGCGCCCACTAGATGGCAGTGTTGGAACAGAACTTATAGGTGACAATTTTTCTTTGCCTCTATAATATCATTATTATTTTTATTAAAAGTACAAATCAGTTAATCAGTAAATAAATATTAATTTGTAGAGCCCCCAAGGCAGCTGCAGTCTCTTTGTGTGTCTAGCTCTGGTTTATGAATTATTCTGGGAGGTCTGGATTAAGGCAGAGAAGTTAGACATCTTGCTTTGCTATTGTACCTCTGAGTACGCTCTGCTCCCAATAAATTCCGTCCAATCCCCTGAAGAAGAACCATAAACATGAAGAGCGATCCGGATAGACGTGTCCAGAATGTTTTATCGCAACCTCAGGAGTCCCTAGGATGGAACAGGAGGAAAGGTAGAGAAAGAGAGAGAGATGGCCAATGGGGTGAGAGGGAGAGAGGTGAGCTAAGGACAGGCAGAGAGAAGACGACCCCCCCGGGTGTGAGCATTGTTTTATCTTCATTGGGAAGCTGAAAAAGCGCGGAGGTGTGAAGAACTACAGTGATGCCTCTGGTTCATCATCTCCATCTTTCTGCAACTTTTCTTTTTCTCTATTCTCTTCTTTTCTACCCCCCTCCTTATTCCTCTCTCTCCCTCCCCCTTTCCTTATTCCTCTCTCTCTCCCCCCTTTCCTTATTCCTCTCTCCCTCCCCCTTTCCTTATTCCTCTCTCTCTCTCCCCCTTTCCTTATTCCTCTCTCTCACCCTTTCCTTATTCCTCTCTCTCTCTCCCCCTTTCCTTATTCCTCTCTCTCCCCCCTTTCCTTATTCCTCTCTCCCTCCCCCTTTCCTTATTCCTCTCTCTCTCTCCCCCTTTCCTTATTCCTCTCTCTCTCCCCCCTTTCCTTATTCCTCTCTCTCTCTCCCCCTTTCCTTATTCCTCTCTCTCTCCTCCTTTCCTTATTCCTCTCTCTCTCCTCCTTTCATTATTCCTCTCTCTCTCTCCCCCTTTCCTTATTCCTCTCTCTCTCCCCCTTTCCTTATTCCTCTCTCTCTCTCCCCCCTTTCCTTATTCCTCTCTCTCTCCTCCTTTCCTTAGTCCTCTCTCTCCCCCCTTTCCTTATTCCTCTCTCTCTCCCCCCTTTCCTTATTCCTCTCTCTCTCCCCCTTTCATTATTCCTCTCTCTCGCCCCCCCTTTCCTTATTCCTCTCTCTCCCCCCTTTCCTTATTCCTCTCTCTCTCACCCTTTCCTTAGTCCTCTCTCTCTTCCCCCCCCTTTCCTTATTCCTCTCTCTCTCTCTCCCCCTTTCCTTATTTCTCTCTCTCTCCCCCTTTCCTTATTTCTCTCTCTCCCCCCCTTTCCTTATTCCTCTCTCTCTCACCCTTTCCTCATTCCTCTCTCTCTCCCCCCTTTCCTTATTCCTCTCTCTCTCTCCCCCTTTCCTTATTTCTCTTTCTCTCCCCCTTTCCTTATTCCTCTCTCTCTCACCCTTTTCTTATTCCCCCCCCCCCCATTTACTTGTTCCTCTCTCTCCCCCTTTCCTTATTCCTCTACCCCTCCCTTATTCCTCTCTCCCCCCTTTCCTTATTCCTCTCTCTCCCCCCTTTCCTTATTTTATGCTTGCCTTGTTACCAACCAAATTGGGTGACAATATATTAAGTTTGCCTCTACTACCTGGTTTGGTGCCCGTTTTCTTTGATATACTGTAGCACTAGTATTGGGCACCAAGTATTACTTTCAGTGATTTCCTGTGATATTTTATGTTTGTACGCTCAACCTGCTGTCAGAGGGGCCGAGGTTCCTGAGAAGGTCCAGGCAAAGAACAGAGGACCCATTCTATCCATTGGCTCCCGAGGGGAACATTTTCTGTTCTCCTTTTTTGTCTGTCTACCTTCCTCCCTTCACTCCTTCTTTCTCTTTATTCCTTCTTTCTCTCCTCTTTTTTTACTTTTTTTCTTCCTTCCTCCCTTCTCTCCTTCTTTCTCTTTTTTCCTCCCTCCCTCCGTCCCTCTCTCCCTTCTCTCCTTTTTTCTCTTTCTTCTTTCCTTACTCCCTCCCTACCTTCTTTCCTCCTTCCTCCCTCATTCCTTTCTCTCTATCTTTCTCTTTCCTCCTTCCTCCCTACCTTCTCTCCTTCTTTCTTTCTTCCTCTCCCTCTTCTCTCCAACTTTCTCTTTCTTCCTTACACATTTATTTTCCTTTGCTTCTTTCTCTTTCTTCCTGTGTATCTACTGTCTCTCCTTCTTAATCTTTCTTCCTTTCTTCTCTCCTTCTTTCTCTTTCTTCCTTCCTCCTTCCCTTCCTTCTCTCCTTCTTTCTCTTTCTACCTTCCTCCCTTCCTACCTTTTCTATTTCTTCCTTCCTCCCTCCTTTCCTTCTCTTCTTCTTTCTCTTCCTTCCTTCCTTCCTTCCTTCCTTCTTCCATTCTCTTCAGCTTTGCCTTTCCTGCTTTATCCCTCTCTTCTCTCCAAATGTATCTTTCTTCTTTCCACATTTCTTTTCCTTTGCTTCTCTTCTTCTTTCAATTCCTTCCTCCCTCCCTCCTTTCTTTCCTTCTTTCTCTTTCTTCCTGTGTATCTACCGTCTCTCCTTCTTAATCTTTCTTCCTTCCTTCTCTCCTTATTTCTCTTGGTTCCTTCCTCCTTCCCTTCTCTACAACTTTCTATTCCTTCCTTCCTTCCTGTTCCTTCCTCCCTCCCTTCCTTCTCTCATTCTCTCCTTTCTCTTTCTACCTTCCTCCCTTCCTACCTGCCTTTTCTATTTCTTACTTGCTCCCTCCTTTCCTTCTCTTCTACTTTTTATTTCTTCCTTCCTTCTTCCCTTTTTACATTCTGTCCTTCTTCCTTCCTTCCTTCCTCCCCTTCCTTCCTTCCTCCTTCCATTTTCTTCAGCTTTGCCTTTCCGGCTTTATCCCTCTCTTCTCTCCAAATGTATCTTTCTTCCTTCCACATTTCTTTTCCTTTTTTAAATCAGATAGATTTTATTGAAATTTAGAAACATACAACGAAACAGAAAACACAAACAACCATGTGCACATAAGTACACAATATGCAAGGCACATAGATATATGGAAATAAATGCTGACCAAGTTACATTTCTATTGTTTTCAAAGTATACTTCAATCTAAGGCGCTTTTGGTTATCTATACATTCAAAATCAGATGATGTGGACATTCAGCTTAGTTATTTGCGTTACTATAGGTGTTATCAATCTTACTAAGATATAGCAGATTTCTTTTCCTTTGCTTCTCTTCCTTCCTCCCTCCCTTCATTCCTTCTTTCTCTTTCTTCCTTCCTCCTTCCCTTCTCTTCATTTTTCTATTTCTTCCTTCCTTCCCCCCCTTCCTTATCCCCAACTTTCTATTTATTCCTTCCTCCCTTCCTTCTCTCATTCTCTCCTTCTTTCTCTTTCGACCTTCCTCCCTTCCTACCTGCCTTTTCTATTTCTTACTTCCTGCCTACTTTCCTTCTCTTCTTCTTTCTCTTTCTTCTATCCTTCTTCCCTTCCTACATTCTGTCCTTCTTCCTTCCTTCCTTCCTTCCTTCCTTCCTTCCTTCCTTATTTCCTTCCTTCCTCCATTCTCTTCAGCTTTCCCTTTCCTGCTTTATCCCTCGCTTCTCTCCAAATGTATCTTTCTTCCTTCATCCCTTACTTTCTCATCTTCTTTTGCCTTCATCCTTCCTCTTTCCTTCCCTTCCTTCCTCTCCTCTGCTAACTCCCTTCCCTCCTTTCCCGTGCACTCTTGAACATTTTCTCTATCTCCCTCTTCCCCTCCCATTCCCTTTCCTTCTCTCCCTCTCCACCTCTCTTTCCTTCTCCCCCTCTCCTCCTCTCTTTCCTTCTCTCCCTCTCCTCCTCTCTTTCCTTCTCCCCCTCTCCTCCTGTCTTTCCTTCTCCCCCTTTCCCCCTCTCTTTCCTTCTCCCCCTCTCCTCCTCTCTTTCCTTCTCCCCCTCTCCTCCTCTCTTTCCTTCTCCCCCTCTCCTCCTGTCTTTCCTTCTCCCCCTTTCCCCCTCTCTTTCCTTCTCCCCCTCTCCTCCTCTCTTTCCTTCTATCCCTCTCCTCCTCTCTTTCCTTCTCCCCCCTCCTCCTCTCTTTCCTTCTCCCCCTTTCCCCCTCTCTTTCCTTCTCCCCCTCTCCTCCTCTCTTTCCTTCTATCCCTCTCCTCCTCTCTTTCCTTCTCCCCCTCTCCTCCTCTCTTTCCTTCTTCCCCTCTCCTCCTCTCTTTCCTTCTTCCCCTCTCCTCCTCTCTTTCCTTCTCTCCCTCTCCTCCTCTCTTCCTTCTCTCCCTCTCCTCCTCTCTTTCCTTCTCTCCCTCTCCTCCTCTCTTTCCTACTCTCTCTGTTTCCCTATTTCTCTCTCCTTTTCTTTCCCTCCCCCTCCCCCTCTCCCCACCTATTTCTTTTCTCTTTTTATTTTCTTCAACATACAAAAGGAAACTTTTTTGTCCTCCAGATATGCAGATTAAAGCTTATCTGATAGAAGGCGAGAAAAACTCGAAGTTTCTGTGCAGATCCAATGACTGAACTTCTTTTTTTTTCTATATGTAAATGGTATGAACTCTTCTGTGTCTCGGGATCCTTTATCTTTTCTCTTTTATTTTCTTCAAAGATCAGAAGATGCTGATGATACAAAAAGTGATTCCCATTATCATTACTGTGGGAAACACATTAAAGGCCGAAGCCCACATGTAGCATTGTGTTTTCTCGGGGGAATATTAGATACATTTCCTTCTGTTGATTGAAGTTTCCTTGTAAGAACGGTGACCGAAGAATTCTGTAAAAGAAAAGTCCCATCGAGTGACACCTCCATCCATTCATAATTTCCTGTATTTGCGCTTTGTGAAGTATTTTCACTTCAATGTCCGGATCTTTGGCGGGAAAAATATGTAGCGAGTGATTTTGATGAAATTTTTTTTGCTGCAGAATTGCTCATTGTGTTTCTTTGGTGAAACCTACTTGAAAAAAAAAAGTTTTTAATTCATTTTCATTTTTAACCACTTCAGCTCTGGAAAATTTACCCCCCCCCCTTCCTGACCAGGTCATTTTTTTGCGATACGGCACTGCCTTTAACCACTTTGCATCCCACCCATAGTCATATGACTTCCGCAGAAGGGATCTCCCATCCTGGGCGGGCATCATATGACATCCTGGGCTTCCTGGCCGCCTGGGGGGGGCTCGTCGCTCTGGAGCCGATGCGCATCCCCGGCAGGCCGCAATGTCCACCGGGCACCTGCGATTGCCCATTAACCGAGCAGGACCGTGGATCTGTGTGTGTAAATACACAGATCCACCTCCTGTCAGGTGAGAGGAGACCGATCATGTGATCCTAGTACAGAGGAACACCGATCGGTCTCCTCCCCTTGTGAGTCCCCTCCCCCTACAGTTAGAATCACTCCCTAGGCAACACAGTTAACCCCTTCATCGTCCTCTAGTGTTAACCCCTTCCCTGCCAGTGACATTTATACAGTAATCAATGCATTTTTTAGCTCTGATCACTGTATAAATTTGAATCATCCCAAAATGGTGTCAAAAGTGTCCGATCTGTCCACCGCAATGTCACAGTCACGATAAAAAAAACGCAGATCGCCGCCATTACTAGTTAAAAAAAGTAAAAATTAAATAAAATGCCATAAAACTATCCCCTATTTTGTAGACGCTATAACTTTTGCGGAAACCAATAAATATACACTTATTGTGATTTTTTTTTACCAAAAATATGTAGAATAATACATATCGGCCTAAACTGAGGAAAAAAAAAAAGATTTGGGATATTTATTATGGCACAAAGTAAAAAATATTGTGTTTTTTTTTTTCAAACTTGTCACTCTTCTTTTGTTTATAGCGCAAAAAATAAAAAACCGCAGAGGTGATCAAATACAACACTACACTCCCAATCGCAACCTCCGATCTAACGACCAAAATCTCCTCCTCGTCCCCAAGTCCCGGTACAAATCAAGGGGAGAAAGAAGATTTGCAGTCCAAGGACCTCGGCTATGGAACGCTCTACCTACGAACATCCGCTTAGAAAAAGACCATCGGGCCTTCAGGAAAAAACTCAAGACCACCTCTTCTAAGAAGGAATCAACCCAGTTCGGATCAAGCGCCTCGAGGCGATTCAGTTCGCAGTTTGCAGCGCTATACAAATCTTTCATTCATTCATTCATTCATTAATTCACCACCAAAAGAAAGCTCTATTTGTGGGGAAAAAAATATAAATATATAATTTGGGTACAGTGTAGAGCGACCACGACGCAATTGCCATTCAAAGTGCGACAGCGATGGAAAATGAAAATTGGCTTGGGCAGGAAGGGGGTGAAAATGCCCGGTATTGAAGTGGTTAACTGAAAATTGCGCGGTCGTGCGACGTTGCACCCAAATAAAATTGAAATCCTTTTTTCCCCACAAATAGAGCTTTCTTTTGGTGGTATTTGATCACCTCTGCGGTTTTAATTTTTTGCGCTATATAGACAAAATAAGAACAACAATTTTGAAAAAGAAAATATATATATTTTTTACTTTTGGCAATAAAAAAATTTAAAAAATCGAATTTCTTCATCAATTTATCCTAATATGTATTCCGCTACAATGTTTTTGGTAAAAAAAGAAAAAATGATGGAGCGATCACTTGTAAACAAACCGGCGTCACACCATGACGCCGGTTCCTCCCTCCCCTCTCTGTACCAATCGGTACAGTACGAGGGGAGAGGGGGAGAGATTGCAGTGCCCACAGCGCTGCTCAGTGACAATACTCTGCAATACTCTGCAACACTGTGCAATACTCTGCCAATACTCTGCAACACTGTGCAATACTCTGCCAATACTCTGCAACACTGTGCAATACTCTGCCAATACTCTGCAACACTGTGCAATACTCTGCCAATACTCTGCAATACTCGCCAATACCCGCCAATACTCACCAATACTTGCCAATACTCGCCAATACTCTGCCAATACTCTGCAATACTTGCCAATACTCGCCTATACTTGCCAATACTCGCCAATACTCTGCCAATACTCTGCAATACTTGCCAATACTCTGCCAATACTCGCCTATACTTGCCAATACTCGCCAATACTCTGCCAATACTCTGCAATACTTGCCAATACTCTGCCAATACTCTGCAATACTTGCCAATACTCTGCCAATACTCTGCAATACTCGCCAATACTTTGCCAATACTGTGCAATACTTGCCAATACTCTGCAATACTTGCCAATACTCTGCCAATACTCTGCCAATACTCGCCAATAAATTTTAACAGAAACAAAGAATTTTTTATTATTTTTTTTCACCAAATTTTCAGTCTTTTTTGATTTATAGCACAAAAAATAAAAAACCCAGTGGTAATTAAATACCACCAAAAGAAAGATCTGTTTGCCCGGTGGTCAAGTGGTTAAAGACTAAACCTTTTTCTGATACTTGTTGCTTACAAGTTAAAATCTGTATTTTTTGCTAGGAGATTACTTAGAACCCCCTAAACATTATATATATATATATATATATATATATAGAGGTGATAGTATAAAATCAAACAGTAAAAGCTGTGAAATAAAATACTAAAACAGCGCTGAACAATATCGTGTAAGTTAATAAAATCTTTCCGTGCAAGGTCCGTGGACCTGTATCATAAGAAATAATGTATCGATAGGTAGTCCTTAAGTATATCTGAGAGACCAGGATAAGGACTACCTATCGATACATTATTTCTTATGATACAGGTCCACGGACCTTGCACGGAAAGATTTTATTATCTTACACGATATTGTTCAGCGCTGTTTTAGTATTTTATTTCACAGCTTTTACTGTTTGATTTTATACTATCACCTCTATATAATTGCTCTATTTTAAACAGCTGCTTAGTTTAATTTATTTTATTTATTTATATAAATATTTATTTATTTATATATTGAATTAATTGCTCAGTTTGTAAACTTGTGGACACGCACCCAGCGCTGAGTAGTGTATATTTATAGGCCACCCAATATACACTCTTTTGTTCATATATATATATATATATATATATATATATATATATATATAATTTTTTTTTTTTTTTTTTTTTAACAGAGACCCTAGAGAATAAAATGGCGGTTGTTGCAATATTTTATGTCACACTATATTTGCGCAACAGTCTTTCAAACGCAATTTTTTTGGGGGGAAAAATACACTTTAATGGATTAAAAAAAAAAAAATAGTAAAGTAGCCCAACTTGTGTCGTATAATGTAAATAATAATGTTACGCCGCGAGAATCGCGATCTTTAATCTAAGCCAAAAAATAGTGATTCTCCTTTTAGCCAATATGGTGCAGCTCTATCTATTTCCTTTGAAAATGTTAAACGTTAACCATTCATCAGATCGATAACGAATCTCGGAATTCAGCCTCTTCTCTGAATTTATTGCCTTATTTAGCCAATCACGTCCCATTCTTTTTCTAGGTTTTCATGGTAAATGCTCAGCCTCTCTGGGTAATTTCCATCCCATTATTATTCATTATACAAACTCCCAGAAATAACAATAAATTAATATTTGATCCTGTTGAGGGGGAGGGGGTGTCTGTTTGACTTTATTTTAGTTAATGGATATATTGAATTATATCTACATCTCTGATGAAAGGGATTTCCCCCGGGAGGTCATAGCTCCATATTCTTTGTGTCACTTTCTAAATGAAAAGGTCAGCCCAGGGGGATTTATATTGACCTTGCGCTTTAATTTTTGTCACAAGCTCTTGTAAATCACTTTTCCAGAAATCAATTTACATTTTCACATGGAAGTTGATTTGACCGATGTAAAAAAAAAATGTTATTTGGTGGGAAAAACAAATCTATTGTAATTCTTGTTCTTTATTATTTCAATAAACATGAAAAATTCAAGAGGGTTAAAGTCAGTGGCGGCTGGTGTTTTTTTTTATTGTTGGGGGGCGTTGGTAAACAACCAACACCCTCCCGGTCAACCGGTGGCACCCCCCAGCCTAGTCCAACGTTGCACCGGAACTTGGATGGAACTGGAACCCAGTTGGAGCTCAATCCGGATGTGGTTAGTGGCTGCCCCAGTTGAAGTCCATTGGGATGAAACGCGTCGGTCTAGCATTCATTGATCCACCAAATTGCTTTTTAACCTTGTGATCACACTTTTTTGTACACATCTGTGAATCTATGTTTGTACTTTTTTTTTTTTTTTTTTACAAAAAATCCCCCTTTTGACCTGCACCATATGGAGCCTTTTTGTTTTTCATCACCTTTAAAGTGGGGGGACACCCTAAAAAAAAAAAAAGCATTAATATTCTGAAAAAAAAAAAAAGGAAAAAAAAAATAACCTGATCCGAAATCCCTGTTGCTAGGCAGTCTTCCTAATCTGCCTCCTTCCTACGCCGCAGTGATCTTCGTTCTTCTGTCCTCCGCCGCGTTGTCTTCTGGGTAATGGGGCGCGCTGTGTTATGGGAACCGTGTGTTCCCTAACACAGCGCGTCCCATTCACAAATCCATAGTCTTCACTGCCTGTTTCCCTTACTGAGGATGGCGGCGCCGGGACCGGAGCGCCGAGGGACATCTCGGCCTCCACGACCGACATCGCGGGCGCCCTGGGAGGGTAAGTGTACTTATTAAAAGTCAGCAGCTACTTTTTTTTTAGCTGCTGACTTTAAAAAATTTTTTTTTTTTTAGCTGAAACACCCCTTTAACCACTTCAGCCCCGGACCAATTGGCAGCCAAAGGACCAGGCCCCTTTTTGCGATTCGGCACTGCGTCGCTTTAACTGACAATTGCGCGGTCGTGCGACGTGGCTCCCAAACAAAATTGGCGTCCTTTTTTTCCCACAAATAGAGCTTTCTTTTGGTGGTATTTGATCGCCCCTGCGGTTTTTATTTTTTGCGCTATAAACACAAATAGAGCGACAATTTTGAAAAAAATTCAATATTTTTTACTTTTTGCTATAATAAATATCCCCAAAAAATATATAAACATTTTTTTTTTTCCTCAGTTTAGGCCGATACGTATTCTTCTACATATTTTTGGTAAAAAAAAAATCGCAATTAGCGATTATTGATTGGTTTGCGCAAAAGTTATAGCGTTTACAAAATAGGGGATAGTTTTATAGCATTTTTATTAATATTTTTTTTTTTTACTAGTAATGGCGGCGATCAGCGATTTTTATTGTGACTGCGACATTATTGCTGACACATCGGACATTTTTGACACATTTTTGGGACCATTGTCATTTATACAGCAATCAATGCTATTTAAATGCATTGATTCCTGTATAAATGACAGTTGTAGTGAAAGAGTTAATCACTAGGGGGAGGGGAGGGGTTATGGGCTCTGACGTGTGTGTGTTTTTTTACATTAGGGGGCGGGGCTGACGTCATTGATCGGCTTTCCCGATGACCGGGAACAGCCAATCAATGACAGGCAGAGTAGGAAGCGCGGGGAGAGGTTTGTTTACACAGACCTCTCCCCGTTCTTCAGCTCCTTTACCCGATCGCGGGACACCAGCGGCGATCGGGTCCACTGGTCCCGCGGCCGTGGTCACGGAGCTCCCGACCGGGTCGCGAGCGACCCACGGGCAGGCATTTAAAGGATCACGTATATATACGTGATTTTGCCTGCCCGTGCCATTCTGCTCACGTATATCTGCGTGAGGCGGTCGGGAAGCGGTTAAGCTGGTCCGGGTGAGAGCACCCTTTTACCTACTAACCACTTCCGGATTGATCCCCAGCCGTGTTCCAGTTCCATCCAAGTCCCGTGCAATGTTGGACTCCCAGGCTTTGGCCAATACAAGCTCGATTGACTCACTCTGTCCGGTAAGAGTATATATCCTTGGTGGAAGACACACGATCTCTGGCATCCTAACTAACAACAACAAGGGCAGAAGATTTAATAGATGGAAAGATAAAAAAACGACTGAAGTTTCACTTTAAAGTCAGATGTATGATTAACCAATCATACCACGCAGGTGGTAATGTTCATCAGTTTCATATGTAGGTTGAAACACGGTCATTAACTGAAACAGAAACAGCTGTGTAGGAGGCTTGACGCTGGGTGAGGAACAGCCAAACTCTGCTATTAAGGTGAGATTGTAGAAGACAGTCTCATGTCACGGGTCATACACAGTGGCGGAACTACCGCCATAGCGACACACGCGGCCGCTATGGGGCCCGCAGCAGCTATGGGGCCCCTGGGGAGGAGGAGCAATGCATACTGCCGCCGGGGGCCCGGGGGGGGGACGAGCACTGCCCGCACGGTCCTCCAGCCAGGGGAAGTGAGGAGAGGAAGAGGCGCGCTGTCCAAGCAGAGCGCTGTGTTATAGCTTTTATTTGAATGTCCTGTGTGTTCCCGGGGCTCACCGTCACATAGCCCCACCTCTTGGCCCGGCGCTTTTGATAGACAGAACGCCGGTCCAATGCGGGACATGTGACGTCATCAAAGGCGCCGGGCCAAGAGGTGGGGCTATGTGACGGTGAGCCCCGGGAACACACAGGACATTCAAATGAAAGCTGTTACAGCCAGTGGCGTCACTAGGGTTGGTGTCACCCGGTGCGAAAAAAAATGGTGTCACCCCCCCCCACCAACTATAGTCCCCCCTCAGTACAGACCCCCTCCACTAACTACAGCCCCCCCTCCCGCAGTATAGATCCCCCTCCCTCAGTACAGACCCCCACACTAAGTACAGACCACCCTCCATCAATATAAACCTCCTCCCTCAGTACAGACACCCCTTCAGTGCAGACCCCTCCATCAGTACAGACACCCCCCCTTAGTGCAGTCACCCCCCAGCAGTACAGATACCCCTCCCAGTGCAGACCCCCCCCAGCATTACAGACACCCCCCTCAGTGCAGACCCCACCAGCAGTACAGACACCCCCCTCAGTACAGACCCCCCCCAGCATTACAGAAACCCCCCTCAGTGCAGACCCCCCAGCAGTACAGACACCCCCCCTCAGTACAGACATTCCCCTCAGTGCAGACCTCCCAGTGCAGACCCCCCCCCCAGCAGTACAGACACCCCTCCCTTAGTGTAGACCCCCCTCAGTACAGACACCCCCCAGGACAGGCCCCCAGCAGTACAGATATCCCCCCCAGTGCAGATCCCCCCAGGGCAGCCCCCCCCCCCAGCAGTACAGATATCCCCCCTCAGTGCAGACCCCCCCCCCCAGTGCAGATCCCCCCAGGGCAGACCCCCCAGAAGTACAGATATCCCCCCCAGTGCAGATCCCCCCCAGGGCAGCCCCCCCCCCCCCAGCAGTACAGATATCCCCCCTCAGTGCAGACCCCCCAGTGCAGACACCCCCCAGTGCAGACACTCCAAAAGACAGACAGTACAGACCCCCCAGTGCAGATATCCCCCCCTCAGTGCAGACCCCCCAAAGTACAGACACCCCCCAGTGCAGACCCATCCCTCAATACAGACACCCCCATCACAGACCTCAGATACAGACAGCGGTGTGTGTCCCTCAAGCTCCTCCTCCTTTGTGGATGTAAACAAAGGAGGGGGAGGCGGCTTCGTTCCGCTCTGCTCCGCTGAGGGACACCGCGGCGACGGCGAGACACGGCGACACGGCGACTGGCGGTGTTAGCGGTGCCGCTACCCACGGGTGTCACCCTTTGGCGGGTGTCACCCGGGTGCGGCGCGCACCCCCCGCACCTGGCTAACAACGCCACTGGTTACAGCTCTCTGCTCTCTGTGACAGCGCACCTCTTCCTCTCCTCACTTCCCATGGCTGGGGGACCGTGCGGGCGGTGCTCGCCCCCCCCACTCTGAGACAGCCCCACGCTCGCCAATAGCCATTGATTTGAGGGCTGCTGCAGTCTGGCTCACCTCTTCCACTGCACAGGTGAGGCTGCATTGGGCACGGGGGAGGCTGCATTGGGCACGGGGAAGGCTGCATTGGGCACGGGTCAGGCTGCATTGGGCATGGGCACGGGTCAGGCTGCATTGGGCAAAGGTGAGGCTGCATTGGGCACGGGTCAGGCTGCATTGGGCATGGGTCAGGCTGCATTGGGCAGGCCACGCTGCATTGGGCACAGGTGAGGCTGCATTGGGCACTGAACATGCTGCATTGGGCACAGGCAGGTGAGGCTGAATTGGGCGCAGGCAGGTGAGGCTGCATTGGGCGCAGGCAGGTGAGGCTGCATTGGGCGCAGGCAGGTGAGGCTGCATTGGGCACGGGTGAGGCTGCATTGGGCACAGGTGAGGCTGCATTGGGCACTGAACATGCTGCATTGGGCACAGGTGAGGCTGCATTGGGCACTGAACATGCTGCATTGGGCACAGGCAGGTGAGGCTGCATTGGGCACAGGCCACACTGCATTGGGCACAGGCCACACTGCATTGGGCACGGGTGAGGCTGCATTGGGCACGGGTGAGGCTGTATTGGGCATGGGCAGGCCACACTGCATTGGGCACAGGTGAGGCTGCATTGGGCAAAGGTGAGGCTGCATTGGGCACAGGCAGGTGAGGCTGCATTGGGCACAGGCAGGTGAGGCTGCATTGGGCGCAGGCAGGTGAGGCTGCATTGGGCGCAGGCAGGTGAGGCTGCATTGAGCGCAGGCAGGTGAGGCTGCATTGGGCAAGGGTGAGGCTGCATTGGGCACAGGTGAGGCTGCATTGGGTACTGAACATGCTGCATTGGGCACAGGTGAGGCTGCATTGGGCACTGAACATGCTGCATTGGGCACAGGCAGGTGAGGCTGCATTGGGCACAGGCCACACTGCATTGGGCACAGGCCACACTGCATTGGGCATGGGTGAGGCTGCATTGGGCATGGGCAGGCCACACTGCATTGGGCACAGGTGAGGCTGCATTGGGCAAAGGTGAGGCTGCATTGGGCACTGAACATGCTGCATTGGGCACAGGCAGGTGAGGCTGAATTGGGCGCAGGCAGATGAGGCTGCATTGGGCACGGGTGAGGCTGCATTGGGCACAGGTGAGGCTGCCTTGGGCACTGAACATGCTGCATTGGGCACAGGTGAGGCTGCATTGGGCACTGAACATGCTGCATTGGGCACAGGCAGGTGAGGCTGCATTGGGCACAGGCCACACTGCATTGGGCACAGGCCACACTGCATTGGGCATGGGTGAGGCTGCATTGGGCACGGGTGAGGCTGCATTGGGCATGGGCAGGCCACACTGCATTGGGCACAGGTGAGGCTGCATTGGGCAAAGGTGAGGCTGCATTGGGCACTGAACATGCTGCATTGGGCGCAGGCAGGTGAGGCTGCATTGGGCGCAGGCAGGTGAGGCTGCATTGGGCGCAGGCAGGTGAGGCTGCATTGGGCGCATGCAGGTGAGGCTGCATTGGGCACGGGTGAGGCTGCATTGGGCACTGAACATGCTGCATTGGGCACAGGTGAGGCTGCATTGGGCACTGAACATGCTGCATTGGGCACAGGCAGGTGAGGCTGCATTGGGCACAGGCCACACTGCACTGGGCACGGGTGAGGCTGCATTGGGCACGGGTGAGGCTGTATTGGGCATGTGCAGGCTACACTGCATTGGGCACAGGTGAGGCTGCATTGGGCAAAGGTGAGGCTGCATTGGGCACTGAACATGCTGCATTGGGCACAGGCAGGTGAGGCTGCATTGGGCACAGGCCACACTGCATTGGGCACGGGTGAGGCTGCATTGGGCACGGGTCACACGGCATTGGGCACAGGTGAGGCTGTATTGGGCACTGAACATGCTGCATTGGGCACAGGCAGGTGAGGCTGCATTGGGCACAGGTCACACTGCATTGGGCACAGGTGAGGCTGCATTGGGCATTAGACATGCTGCATTGGGCACAAATGGGCACAGGTGAGGCAGTATTGGGCACTGGCCACACTGCATTGGGCACAGGTGAGGCTGCATTGGGCACTGGACACGCTGTATTGGGCACAGACCACGCTGCATTGGGCACAAGTGGGCACAGGTGAGGCAGTATTGGACATGGGCAGACCACGCTGCATTGGGCACAGGTGAGGATTATTGAAGCGCTAACACCAGGTGTTTGGAGTATCTTTATCTGTTGATTAAACTTTCTGGAATACATATATTGCTATTGTGGTGTAGGATCTGGGCTCTCTTTCTTTCTTCCTTCTCAGACTCGAACCACACACCCTTTGAGCCCCGCCCTTTAAACCACGCCCACTATTTAATTTAAGCCCCGCCATTTTTTGTGGGGGGGGCCCATACAACATTTTGCTATGGGGCCCTGTGATTTCTAGTTACGCCCCTGGTCATACACCATGGCAAGACTGAGCACAGCAACCAGACACAAGGTAGTTATACACAGCAAGGCCTCTCCCAGGTGAAGATCTCGGAGCAAACTGGGGTTTCAAAATGTGCTGTACAAGCTCTTTTGAAGAAGCACAAAGAAATGGGCAATGCTGGGGACTAGAGACACAGTGGGAGGCCAATGAAAACTTAATGCAGCAGATGAAAGACACATCATGCTTATTTCTCTTCTACATGTCCAGCAGAACTGGCGGAGACCAGTGCGACCCAGGTACACCCATCTACTGCCTGGAGAAGTCTGGCCAGGAGTGGTCCATATGGAAGAATTGGGCCTAAAAAGCCTTCGGAAACAAGGCTAAGCGACTGAACTATGCATGAAAATATAGGAACTGGGGTGCAGAAAATGGCAGCAGGTGCTCTGGAGTGATGAGTCAAAAATTTGAAATATTTTGCTGGAGGGTGGAGAGCGGTACAATAATGAGTGTCTGCAGCCAACTGTGAAGCATGGTGGTGGTTCCATTCAAGTTTAGGGCTGCACTTCTGCAAACGGAGTTGGAGATTTGGTCAGGATTAATGCTTTCCTCAGTGCTGAGAAATACAGATGGATAATTACCCATCATGCAGCAGGACAACGACCCACAAACATACAGCCAATGTAGTTAAGTACTGTATTCTGTGTAAAGAAGAACAAGGAGTCCTGGAAGTGATGGTTGTCACGGAACGTCCCACACTCCGCTTGACTGCTTCCGTCATATACCGCTTCCTCCAGTCTGAATATAGATATTAGATATTATTGCCGCATGTTACAACCATGAACTAGGCAGGACTCGTTTGGCTGCAAAGCTGGAACATGAACTTTGAACAAAGATACATAGATATACACTCAGGGGACATCCCCCCTCCTCTGCATAATGACACAGGGCGGGGTAGACTACACTCGGTAACAGACACACAGGTGTATTCAAACTTCTCATCAGTAGGCTGTCCTATCAGCAGGGAGAGATGTTGGAGGAATTCCCCCCTCCCTCCTCACAGCTAATCCACATACGCATATACATCCCATAATACTTTTCTCCCAAGGCAGCCAGACACAATAGAACAATGGGATACAGCCACACCACAAACAATCTAGTAAAGAGTCTACAACAGTATGAGACAATATATACAGTATATATACACAGGGCTTTTTTTCTCAGAGAATAGGTGCAGGAACTCCGACCTTCACCCTTCATTTCTGCTTCCTACCCGCCCCTAAGCTCCGTTCCTTGGTCCCACCTCCTACCGACCTCCAAGTACCGCCCATTTTAGAGAATACAGAACCAAGTATCATTTTTACTACTAAGTGATTTGCAGTGAATTTGTTAATGATAACAAAGAAAGACAGTAAAATAGATTCCCTGCAGTGAGCAACAATAGACCTTACCTCAGCAACAGTAGACCCCCCCCAGGAATGATAGACCTCACCCCAGCAAAAATAGAGCCCCACAACAAAATACCACCCCAGCAACAATAGACCCCTGGCAGCAACAGATGTCCCAGCAGACTGCATCAATAGACCCTCCAGGAGGCAGCAACAAAAGACCTCTCCCTCAACAGTAGATCCCTCTCAGCAACAATTGCCCCACCCCCCAAAAACATAAGACTAGCAACAATAGACCTCCACGCAAAAATATATCCCCAGTGACAATAGATCCCCAAACAGCAAGCATCAATAGTCCCTCCAGCACACCCCAGCACTCCTTGCATACATTCATTGCTGGAGGCGCCGGACTGCGTTCCCCCACGTTCCTGCTGAAAAAAAACTCCTGTATATACAATATTCCAGTTTGATTAGTACAGATCAGACTGTAGTTCTCGGTCACCCTGTGCCCCTAATAGACACAGGGTATCTTACACCTAGAAGGGGCTTTGGAAGCTGGACAAGAAGTTTCCAGTGCTCTCCAAGGTAAGCCAAGTTCCGCAAGCCCCCCCCCCTGCCCAAAGTGACTCCCGTCACAATGGTTTGGCCCCCACAGAGTCCTGATCTCATAATCCTGGAGTCTGTCTGGGATGACATGAAGAGACAGAAGGATGTGAGAGAGCCGATATCCACAGAAGATCTGTGCTTAGTTCTCCAAGATGTACCTAGTACAACCTACCTGCCGAGTTCCTTCATCAACTGTGTGCAAGTCTACCTAGACTAGGAGAATTTATTCTGTTTTGAAGGCAAAGGTGGGCGGTCACCCCAAATATTGATTGGATTCGGGTTTCTCATTCTGTTCATTCACTTTCCATTTTTTTTTTAAATTGATAAAAATAATCCATTAACACTTCTATTTCTGAAAGCATTCTTCTTTTACAGCATTTTTTCCACGCCTGCCTAAAACTTTCGCACAGTAGTGTATATACTTGGACGCATTTCTTTTTTTTTTTTTTTTAAATGCAAATGCATAATATATTTTTTAGATACATTTTTCATATCCACTATTTCATATATAAATGATACATTTAATAACCCTATTGCACCCATATATTAACCTTTATATACTTTATATACTTATTGGCTTATCATTTTATATCTAATATGCTTTTAGGATTCGCGCCAATCTTAACCAATTTTCTTGCTCATAGTATATAATATTTTTCATAACTTTTATGGAAGAGAAGTGCTATATAAAGGCTGCTTTTATTACATTTCAGCTCTGTTGGAGACGAGGTTGGGTATAACCCCCCCCCCCCCCCCCTCCCCCGAAACACATTGCCTGTCAACTCTTGATAGACGTTTTTATTCTTTACTGTGAAAAATAAAAATAATATAAAGGACTGATCCCTGTGCCTTGCATAATGTGATTACTATTTCTAGTTGTTTTTATTTTTTTCTCTATTGCAAAATTTGAGACTAATTTCAGTGAACGTGAACCTCACAATGTGCCCCACCCCCCCCCCCCCCCCCCAATGACCGTCCGCTCAGGATGGCTCTATTCCGAATAGTCCAATGCTGAGCACATTTCCGATGTTGCAAAGTGATGTCTGCACAAGAAAAAAAATAATAAAAAAATCTGAAATATTTGAATGTATTATTTTAATCAAATTCGCGATTCGTTGGTCAGAGTTTAATCCTTCTAATAATACGGCGTCAGCTCTGCATATTTAATACATCTTGCTGAACCTGCGCACGATTGTCAACCTGCAATGTATTCACTCCGAGCCAACTTCATCATGAATATGTATGTTTGTCACCGAACTCTTCTGCCTGGCAAATAGCGCAAGTGTATATATAACGCTAATAGGCAAATATGCCAAATGGAGTTAGTTTGTATAAAATGAAATTGCCACGGACTGCCGATTCTGCCGGCGCCCGAAGCAGCGGATCGAATTTGGTGTATGTTTGCCCACAATTTCAGATTAAAGTGGAAATGAACGGCACCTTGACGGCTTGCCATCCGAGCATTTCTCTCCTACATGTAAAAGTCATTTTTTTTTTTTTGCTAGAACCCCCAAACATTATATATATATATATATATATATATACACAGAGGCGTAACTAGAAACCTCAGGGCCCCGGTGCAAGAAATCAGGAAAGCCCCCCCCCCCCCCAAAAAAAAGCCTGTGTCCCCAGAGCAACCGGTGTCACCAATGCAGCCTGTGTCCCCAATGTAGCCTGCGTCCCCAGAGCAGCCTGTGTCACCAGTGCAACCGGTGTCCCCAGAGCAACCGGTGTCACCAATGCAGCCTGTGTCCCCAGTGCAGCCTGTGTCACCAGTGCAGCCTGTGTCCCCAGTGCAGCCTGTGTCCCCAGTGCAACCGGTGTCCCCAGAGCAACCGGTGTCCCCAGTGCAACCTGTGTCCCCAGTGCAGCCAGTGTCCCCAGTGCAGCCGGTGTCACCAATGCAGCCTGTGTCCCCAGTGCAGCCTGTGTCACCAGTGCAGCCTGTGTCCCCAGAGCAACCGGTGTCACCAGTGCAACCTGTGTCCCCAGTGCAGCCAGTGTCCCCAGTGCAGCCGGTGTCACCAATGCAGTGGTGGTACTGGAGGGGGGGTGGTGGTACTGGAGGGGAGGGTGGTGGTACTGGAGGGGGGTGGTTGTACTGGAGGGGGGGGTGGTGGCACTGGAGGGGGGTGGTGGGCTGGTGGCACTGGTGGGGGGTGGTGGCACTGGAGGGGGGGTGGTGGCACAGTCTGGAGGGGGGTGGTGGCACAGTCTGGAGGGGGGGTGATGGCACTGGAGGGGGGTGATGGCACAGTCTGGAGGGGGGTGGTGGCACTGGAGGGGGGGGTGACACAGTCTGGAGGGGGGGTGGCACAGTCTGGAGGGGGGGGTGATGGCACTGGAGGGGGGTGGTGGCACAGTCTGGAGGGGGGGGTGATGGCACAGTCTAGAGGGGGGGTGATGGCACTGGGGGGTGGCACAGTCTGGAGGGGGGGGTGATGGCACAGTCTGGAGGGGGGGGGGTGGTGGTGGCACAGTCTGGAGGGGGGGTGGTGGCACAGTCTGCAGGGGGGGTGATGGCACTGGAGGGGGGGTGATGGCACAGTCTGGAGGGGGGTGGTGGCACAGTCTGGAGAGGGGGTGATGGCACTGGAGGGGGGTGGTGGCACAGTCTGTAGGGGGGGTGAGGGCACAGTCTAGAGGGGGGGTGATGGCATTGGGGGGGTGGCACAGTCTGCAGGGGCGGGGGTGGCCCCGGGTAGGGGTGGGATCAGTAAGAGGCAGTGCCGCAGAGGTGGTGGAGGTTGGGATCGATTGATTGCAATGCAAAACGGTGACTTACCGCCAATCAATCGATCGATTCCCCCTCCTCAGTAAGTATCCTTCACGTCGTGGTCGCAAAGTTCCTCCACAAGCGTGCCTCCAGGCTCCTCCAGAATGCCTTGCCTCAGAAAGCTCCTCCCCCGCCTTCACTGTATTGGTCTGAGTTTTTTCTTTTAGTGTCCGCCCCGCCTCCCTTACAGTGTCTCTGGCTCTGGATAGGCGGGGGCAGAGCCCACACACAGTCTCAGAGCGCTTCTCTCGCTGGTCTCTCCCCTCGCAGTGGGTGAAAGCCCCCCTCCCCATGGCATGAACTCCGAGGTTATTACAGTGAATCACGCCGCACACACCCCGGGGCCCGGACAGTCAGGTGGGTGGGCCCCTCAGTCCGGCGGGCGGGCGGGTGGCCGGTGGGCCCCCTGAAGTGGCAGACAATTACAGGGCCCAGTCGCACTTGCGACTGTTGCGACCCTTATAATTCCGCCACTGTATATACAGTATCTGACAAAAGTGAGTACACCCCTCAGTCACATTTTTGTAAATCTTTTCTTCTATCTTTTCATGTGACAACACTGAAGAAATGACACTTTGCTACAATGTAAAGTAGTTGAGCAGGGGCGGACTGACCCATCGGGCTCTCGGGCACGGACCGTGCCGATAGGGGGCTCGTAAAAGCCTCTGCATCTGCAATACATGCAAGGAGAAGGGATTCAGGATGTGTCTGTGATACCTTTCACAGAGCGCTGCTCATTGCCGGATCTTCTTTCTCTCCTGTCCACCCCAGGTGCTTGTACATGACATCACCTGGGATGGACAAGAAGAGAGGAGGGGCCAGCGGGGAGCAGCGCGCTGTGAGAGGTATTCAGGCTGCCTGTGCCCTGCTGTGTGCCCCCATGATTTATGTAGGTGGGGCTTTGTGTAGGTGTGGCTGACGTGTGGGTGGGGACACAGGGGGGCCCTATGATCTTCTATTGCCCGGGGGCCCCATGAGTTGTCAGTCCGCCCCTGGTAGTGAATGTACAGCTTGTATAACAGTGTAAATGGAGAAGAGACGCCTGAGAGGGGATGTGATTTCAATTTATAAATACCGGACTGGTGACCCCACAATATATAAATACCGGACTGGTGACCCCACAATATATAAATACCGGACTGGTGACCCCACAATATATAAATACCGGACTGGTGACCCCACAATATATAAATACCGGACTGGTGACCCCACAATAGGGAGAAAACTTTTTTGTGGAAGGGGGTATAATAAGACACGTGGCCACTCATTAAAATTAGAAGAAAAGAGGTTTAACCTTAAACTATGTAGAGGGTTCTTTACTGTAATGCCCCGTACACACGGTCGGAAATTCCGACCACAAAATCCGGATTTTTGTGGTCGGACAAAGTTGTCGGAAAATCCGATCATTATAAACGTGGTGACGTTCGTTGCGTACGACGGGACTACTTAGAGGCTAGTAGCCAATAGCTTTGGTCTTGTAATGTGATCTGAGCATGTGTGGCACTTTGTCCGTCGGAATTCGCTACACACGATTGTTGTCGGAAAATTTGAGCGCAGGATCTCAAACTTTTTCCGTCGGAAATTCCGACGGAAAAAAGTCAGATGGAGCCTACACACGGTCGGAATTTCCGACAACATTGTCCGATCGGACATTTTCCTTCGGAAAATCCGACCGTGTGTACGGGGCATAAGAGTGACAAGGATGTGGAATTCCCTTCCACAGGCGGTGGTCTCAGCGGGGGGCATCGATAGTTTCAAGAAACTATTAGATAATCACCTGAACGACCGCAACATACAGGAATATACAATGTAATACTGACATCTAATCACACACAGAGGTTGGACTTGTGTCTTTTTTCAACCTCACCTACTATGTAACTATGTAACACGTAACCCAATTTTTGTGTAAAATATAAAAGATGGTAAATAGATACCTAACCTGTCATAATTTAAAATTGCGCACGTTCGTGGAATGGTGCCAAACTGCAGTACTTAAAAATCTCTATCGGCGACGATTTCAATTTTTTTTTTTTTTTACAGGTTACCAGTTTAGAGTTGCAGAGGAGGACTAGTACTAGAAATATTGCGCTCGCCCCAACGATCGCAACGATACCTGCCGTTTGTGGTTTGAATGCCATTTACATACATGACCGAAGACCTGCGCTTCTGTGTGCAAGCACAATTGAACAGGGGTACTTTAACCACTTCAATACCGGGGGGGGGGGGGCACTTAAACACCTTAGTGCCCAGAACAATTTTCAGCTTTCAGCGCTGTCGCACTTTGAATGACAATTGCGCGGTCATATAACACTGTATACAAACTAAATTTTTATCATTTTTTTCCTACAAATGGAGCTTTCTTTTGGTGGTATTTGATCGCCTCTGGAATTTTTTATTTTCTGCTAAACAAATAAAAAAAGACCGAAAATTAAAAAAAAAAAATATGTTTTTTTTTTTTGTTTCAGTTTCAAAATTTTGTAAATAAGTACGTTTTCTCCTTCACTGATGGGGCTGCACTGATGGGCACCGGTGAGGTGGCACCAATGAAGTGGCACTGATGAGGTGGCATTGATGGGCACTGATATGTGGCACTGATAGGTGGTCTGGTGGCGTCCCTGGTGGTCCAGTGTGGGCTGATAATCGATCAGCACAGACTCCCCCTGTCAGAGGAGCAGCCAATCGGCTCTCCTCTACTCGCGTCTGACAGACGTGAGTGAGGAAAAGCTGATCAACGGCTCAGCCTATTTACACTGTGATCAGCCGCGATTGGACACGGCTGATCACGTGGTAAAGAGTCTCCATCGGAGACGCCTTACCGAGATCGTAGTTGCGGGGTGTCAGACTGACACACAGCAACAACTTTTGCAGCGATGAGCGCCCCCGGGGGCGCGCAGCGGCTCAAAATCCTGATCACGTCATATGACGTACGGTCAGGATTTTGAAACCACTTTGCCGCCGTCATTCTGCTATATGGCGGGCGGCAAGTGGTTAAATAAAAAAAAAATGGTATTGTTTATTTTTTATTTTGACACTTTCCCTTTTGATTTTTTGATCACTTTTATTCCTATTACAGGAAATGTAAACATCCCTTGTAATAGGAGTTGGGCATGACAGGTCCTCTTTATGGAAAGATCTAGGGGCCAGAAGTCCCCACATCTCTCCTCTACGTTGGAAAGCCTGACATAAAAAAGAAAAAAAGTGATCTCACGCTTTCCAGCTTAAAAAAATGTACCTTATTTATCGGCGTATAACACGCACCGGCGTATGACACGCACCCCAAGTTTAGGAGGGCATTTTAAGGAAAAAAAGTTTTAGGAGGGAAGTTTAGGGAAAAAACAACAACTTACATTTAAGCGTCATTTGCAGCCTGCCCAGCATCATTGCAGCTTGCCCAGCGTCATTTGCAGCTTGCCCAGCATCATTGCAGCCTTGCCCAGCATCATTGCAGCCTTGCCCAGCGTCATTGCAGCCTTGCCCAGCATCATTGCAGCCTTGCCCAGCGTCATTGCAGCCTTGCCCAGCATCATTGCAGCCTTGCCCAGCATCATTGCAGCCTTGCCCAGCGTCATTTGCAGCCTTGCCCAGCGTCATTGCAGCCTTGCCCAGCGTCATTTGCAGCCTTGCCCAGCGTCATTTGCAGCTTGCCCAGCATCATTGCAGCCTTGCCCAGCGTCATTGCAGCCTTGCCCAGCGTCATTTGCAGCCTTGCCCAGCGTCATTGCAGCCTTGCCCAGCGTCATTGCAGCCTTGCCCAGCGTCATTGCAGCCTTGCCCAGTGCCATTGTAGCTTACCAGCGTCATTTTCATTCTTTTCCTGGTTTAAATTTCCCGCCGCCGAGACGCTGTCGCGTGCGCCGCCGAAAAAACCCGAAGCACGGGCGAAAAAGAACGAAGCGCCCCCGGAAAAAGCCGAGCCGACTCGGATGGCTAAGCTCGCGGTCCCGCCTCCCTGCTGTTTCCGGAGCGAGCGCAGGGAGGCGGGACTACGAGCAGAGCAGAGTCTGCTCGGCGTTTTCCGGGGGCGCTTCGTTCTTTTTTTTCGGCCGCGCTTCGGGTTTTTTTCGGCAGCGCTCACTATTTTTCAGCGGCGCTTGCCTTTTTTGTCATTTTTTTTGGGGGGTATCGACGTATAACACGCACCCCCGACTTTCCCCCGATTTTAAGGGGGAAAAAGTGCGTGTTATACGCCGATAAATACGGTACATCTGCCAGAGCCAGACGTCATGATGTCACTTCCGGCCTCTGAAGGTCATAGAGATGGCTGGGGGCATCTGGTCCACAGCCAGCTCTATTGTAAACTGCCGCCTCCAGGGGTTGTATTCTCCAGATCCTCAATCGCATTGGAGAGACTGGAGAGGCATCGGAGGGCGGCAAGAGGGGGGGGGGGGACATCCCCTGTAAAAGCAATCAAGCAGCTAAACCGCCGCTGTGATGGCTTTTATATTGCAGGAAAACGCCAGCTGTAAAAAAAAAAGATATCTGGATGATGCCTGTAGCTTCAACCATCATCCAGATATCTCCACTACAAGTCCCAGGGGAAGTGGAGCACCAGAGGGCGGCAAGAGGGGGGGGGGGCATCCCCTGTAAAAGCAATTAAGCAGCTAAACAGCCGCTATGATGGCTTTTACATTGCAGGGAATCGCCAAGCCTGTAGCTTCAACCATCATCCAGATATCTCCACTTCCCAGGGGAAGTGGTTGACTCGTTGCTCAGCCATTCATGGGTTGAGGTGCGTCGCAGTAATGTGCAGTAAAGTGATGGTTTTTATTGCATGCAATCTTAATGATGAAGATGTAAATGGAACTAAAGCGCTGAGGCTGGCCTCCCACCTACGCAATGTAGTAATGCGGATTTTTGTAATGCACATCAACGCGCGGCGTGTGTCATGTTGCATTATTTAAAAAGGCCCTCCCGCGTGCGCGTGTGCTGCCAATTCAAATGCGCAACAGCGAGCCACAATGTACATGATACAGGCATCATTTTTTTCATGCATTAAGGTGTGTTGACAGTCCATTAAAAAATGAACAGGCTCTTCGTAACGCCACAGGACTCCATGCACAAAATTGCTTGTGGTGCAGCTTTATGGGAAAAACAATTGTAAGGGGGCTGTCAAAGAACGGGTGAAAATGTTCCCGTAATGTGCTGACACACAAATGCCTGGGATAATACACTGCATACTGGAGGAGGAGGAGGAGAGGAAGCTATTAATTAACCTTCTGTCACTGAGAGCAGAGGAATACGGGTGGAGAATCCTTTGGGGGGGGGGGAAGGTCGGCTGGAGGCTCAATCTATTAGTTTCTTATGACCCTAATGGGAAGTTAATAGGCCTGGCCTAAGTGGGCAGGAACTTTATGTTGAAAAATGACATTGGCTGCCTTGAGCTGTCACTTTACATTGATTGCAGATTATACGCTCAACAAGCAAGGCCTCTAACAATATAATTTTTCTGAAGGGTCAACTCAACTGAAAACTGTTGCTTCAGTTTTAAGTGTTTAACCGCCCATTTCCATGTCAAATTTCTTCAGACTCTGTCAAGACCCCCTAGAGAATTGTGGACCTCCATCCTGTCCATCAGGGACATATTGAAAGGGTATATTTCCTCAGCCTCTCCAAAGATTTCCTAGAGCATTGTGGATCTCCACCCCATCCTTCAGGGATATATTGAAGGGGTAAATTTCTTCAGAATCTCCCAAGACCTCCTAGAGCATTGTGGACTCCTAGAGCATTGTGGACCTCCTAGAGCATTGTGGATCTCCACCCCATCCTTCAGGGATATATTGAAGGGGTAAATTTCTTCAGAATCTCCCAAGACCTCCTAGAGCATTGTGGCCTCCTAGAGCATTATGGACCTCCTAGAGCAGGGATCCTCAAACTACGGCCCTCCAGCTGTTGCAGAACTACACATCCCATGAGGCATTGCAAAACTCTGACATTCACAGACATGACTAGGCATGATGGGAATTGTAGTTCCGGAACAACTGGAGGGCCGTAGTTTGAAGACCCCTGTCCTAGAGCATTGTGGACCTCCATCCCGTCCATCAGGGACATATTGAAAGGGTATATTTCCACAGACTCTCCAAAGAATTCCTAGAGCATTGTGGCCTCCTAGAGCATTGTGGACCTCCTAGAGCATTATGGACCTCCTAGAGCATTGTGGACCTCCATCCCGTCCATCATGGATATATTTAAAGGGTATATTTCCTCAGACTCTCCAAAGAATTCCTAGAGCACTGTGGATCTCCACCCCATCCTTCAGGGACATATTGCAGGGCTAAATTTCTTCAGAATATCCCAAGACCTCCTAGAGCATTGCGGACCTCCTAGAGCATTGTGGACCTCCATATCGTCCATCAGGGACATATTGAAAGGGTATATTTCCTCAGACTCTCCAAAGAATTCCTAGAGCATTGTGGATCTCCACACCATCCTTCAGGGACATATTGAAGGGGTAAATTTCTTCAGACTCTCCCAAGACCTCCTAGAGCATTGTGGACCTCCTAGAGCATTGTGGACCTCCTAGAGCATTGTGGACCTCCATCTCGTCCATCAGGGACATATTGAAAGGGTATATTTCCTCAGACTCTCCAAAGAATTCCTAGAGCATTGTGGACCTCCTAGAGCAATGTGGACCTCCATACCGTCCATCAGAGACATATTGAAAGGGTATATTTCCTCAGATTCTCCAAAAAATTCCTAGAGCATTGTGGATCTCCACCCCATCCTTCAGGGACATATTGAAGGGGTAAATTTCTTCAGACTCTCCCAAGACCTCCTAGAGAATTGTGGACCTCCTAGAGCATTGTGGACCTCCATCCCGTCCATCAGGGACATATTGAAAGGGTATATTTCCTCAGACTCTCCAAAGAATTCCTAGAGCATTGTGGATCTCCACCCCATCCTTCAGGGATATATTGAAGGGGTAAATTTCTTCAGAATCTCCCAAGACCTCCTAGAGCATTGTGGCCTCCTAGAGCATTGTGGACCTCCTAGAGCAATGTGGACCTCCATACCGTCCATCAGAGACATATTGAAAGGGTATATTTCCTCAGATTCTCCAAAGAATTCCTAGAGCATTGTGGATCTCCACCCCATCCTTCAGGGACATATTGAAGGGGTAAATTTCTTCAGACTCTCCCAAGACCTCCTAGAGAATTGTGGACCTCCTAGAGCATTGTGGACCTCCATCCCGTCCATCAGGGACATATTGAAAGGGTATATTTCCTCAGACTCTCCAAAGAATTCCTAGAGCATTGTGGATCTCCATACCATCCTTCAGGGACATATTGAAAGGGTAAATTTCTTCAGACTCTCCCAAGACCTCCTAGAGCATTGTGGACCTTAACCCCATCCTTCAGGCACAGAATTGAAGGTGTCGGGCTTTTACAGGCTCACTGTCCAGTTGTTCCTTTATGAATCATTATGAATACATTGAGGAACTCTCTCAGAGTCAATCTCAAAAGTGGCACCACCGAAAGAAGCCAGCGTATAATTTAACTTGACAACATACAACTAAATACTTCATTGGGTTAGAGTCATCCTTTTTGAGAAGACCTTCAGATAAACACTGGTCTATGGAGAAATAAATCAGGGAACTCTCTCAGGGTGGATCTTGACAATGGTACCTTTAGAAGAAGCCAGTGTATAATTTAGCTTGACTACAAAGAACTGTTAAATTGGACGGAACTTTGGAGGCACCAAAGGACACTTTGAATTTGGACAATGGTATTGACTTAATAAACTTGTGATATCAACAGTAACATGTGGTCAGAGTTTAATATAGACTAACTAACTATAGGGATTAGACGAATTAATATATAGGTACAATAGTAATTATTGTATAATTTTTTACTTCAGGAATTAATCAGGGAACTTCTTTAGGTTGGATCTTCTTGACAATAGCACCTCTGGAAGAACGAAGAAGCCAACAAACATATAATTCAGCTTAACTACATCCAACTGTTATATCCCTCTTTGCGTCAAGGTCATCTTTGAAACAAGACCTTCAGATAAACACTTGTTCTTAGTTTATAGTTATGTACCCCTCTCTCACCCTGTTTCTCTGGACCTCTCTTGGATCGTTTGATCGAACTCTTGGCTGTTGAAGGTTTACTGAACGGGTAAGCTATATGGCCAGATTTGGCTTGTTGACCTGTGGGAACGAAATGACTTCCTGGCCTGCCCAGAGAGTGTCCCATGTTTGGTCAATCCCTAGCTTTCATTTAGTGGCGGTATCACTACCATCACTAAATGGCAGCTTTCCAGCTCGCTTGGTGGGCGACCTGGGTGATGTCATTGACCAAATATGGTCATGCTAACCTTAGCTGAACAGTGACCTCAGCCAGCGATTACAGCCAGTTTGTGTTCACATTGTGTAAGGGTCTTCAAGATTCCAGTAAGTCACCCCTGAGGACCATCACATCCACTGGGCCAGAGATGCGGGGATGAGGCCCCATCAACATGCCTTGCCAGCAGGGACCCCTAGCTAGGAACCCTTCTCACATGGAGGGCATGTAGACTGGTATGGATTAGAAGAAGAGGCACTTTCTTGTTATACTTCCCTTTCTAGGCTTTTTTTTTGTTTTCTGTTCTTTTGCTTTAAGTTCACCTCTAAATCCATACCAGACCCTTATCATAGGGGTTTTCTATAGATTTGTGGGGGGAACCCACCAAACTAAACCAGGCCACATGTCCTGCATAGGAAAACAGACAACAAAAGTGAGGGCTCCCTCAAAATCATAGATAGGGGGTGCAAAATTCATACCAGCCCTATATCCTGGCACGAAGCCTGGCTGGGCAGGAACCAGGGGCGGACTGACAACTCATGGGGCCCCCGGGCAATCGGAGATTATGGGGCCCCCAGGCAATCAGAGATTATGGGGCCACACAGTATACACACACACACCGTATACAATCACACAGTATACACAGACATGTACACACAGTATACACAGACATGTTTCTATTGGCTGAGAAGGTACTGGAGAGGCGGGGCAGCTATAATCTCTGGATTTTTAGACCAAAAGGATGTCGGTAAGGGACATTTCAGAAACAGATGTATGGTTTTTACATACTGTCCCTGGTTTTACTGAGGCAGGCAACCCTGATGGGGCCCCCTAGTGGCCCGGGGCCCTCGGGAAGTGCCCGAGTGACCGAATGGTCAGTCCGCCCCTGGCAGGAACAATGCCACACCACATGCCCTCAACATAAGGAGGATACCTTGCGTGGGGACAAGGGCCTTCTCCACACATCCCTAGCCTGGTGGATGTAGGCAGGGCCGGGACAAGGGGTGGGCAGAAGGGGTCGCTGCCCCTGGCGCAATGGTATATTGCAGGGGTAGGGGGCACCCTGAGCCTAACCCTAAGGGAAAGGGGGGGGCGCAGTTTGGCATCTTTGCCCTGGGCACTGGATGACCTTGTCCCGGCACTGGATGTAGGGGTCTGTGGGGCAGACTTATTGGAATCTGAAAGCTCTTTTAAGACTACAGGAGACCCCAAATATATGCCCCCTACCGTGTATCAATAAGTTATTATTTAAAAAAATAAAAAATAAATAAATCATGAGATGACAACATCCTTTACATAAAAGAAAAAAGTGCCCCATGGTGTAAATCCATAATCAATCAAGACGTTCAGTAAATATGTATCTATCATCAGACAGGATCAATGGCGCCCGGACAACCGTTTGACACAAACACGGCGACACGCGCCCCTGACCCTCTCCTGTCCGATTCTCCCATCAAAGACGGCTGAATGTCAATACTGGCGGGTGATGCTGGCTGATGTCTGCAGTGATCCCTGAATTCCTGTTTATCTCAGAAGCATCACGTGAGGGTCCTCCAGGCGTCCTCCAGGAATTATATCCAGAGAGAAAATACGTAGAATTCCTGGAAAAGATAAATGCGGCTTAAAGACTCAGAGCTACAAAATAAGGGTGGATGAAGGTTCTGATACAACGCAGACCGGCAGCATCACATTGGAGGCGGCGAAGAGGAAAAGGTCGCGGGACAGTCGATGTGCGTTTTACTCGTTAGTATAAAGAGTTACACATCCGCCACTTATTGGGATCTCAATAATTATTTTCCCTTCTGGTAATGATACAATGTAATAGTTTTAAGAGAGAAAAGGAGATATGGGGGGCCTCAAGTGCAACCTCCAACATCACCAAAAGGTTGCACATAAAATTCTGTGAATATTCCCAGTGCCAGAGACGGCAGATACACAACAGGGTGGAGTCAAAGACTATGGGCATGATAGAAGACATTGTCAGAGACCGCGCACATAGTACAGGAGATGGTCAGAGACTGCAGACATGATACAGGAGATGGTCAGAGAAAGCAGACATGATACAGGAGATGGTTAGAGACTGCAGACATGATACAGGAGATGGTCAGAGAAAGCAGACATGATACAGGAGATGGTTAGAGACTGCAGACATGATACAGGAGATGGTCAGAGACTGCAGACATGATACAGGAGATGGTTAGAGACTGCAGACATAATACAGGAGATGGTCAGAGACTGCAGACATGATACAAGAGATGGTCAGAGACTGCAGACATGATACAAGAGATGGTGAGAGACTGCAGACATGATACAAGAGATGGTGAGAGACTGCAGACATGATACAAGAGATGGTCAGAGACTGCAGACATGATACAATAGATGGTCAGAGACTGCAGACATAGTACAGGAGATGATCAGAGAGAGCAGACATAATACAGGAGATGGTCAGAGACTGCAGACATGATACAGTAGATGTTCTGAGACTGCAGACATAATACAGGAGATGGTCAGAGACTGAAGACATGATACAGTAGATGGTCAGAAACTGCAGACATAATACAGGAGATGGTCAGAGACTGCAGACATGATACAAGAGATGGTCTGAGACTGCAGACATGATACAAGAGATGGTCTGAGACTGCAGACATAGTACAAGAGATGGTGAGAGACTGCAGACATGATACAAGAGATGGTCAGAGACTGCAGACATGATACAATAGATGGTCAGAGACTGCAGACATGATACAAGAGATGGTCTGAGACTGCAGACATAGTACAAGAGATGGTGAGAGACTGCAGCCATGATACAAGAGATGGTGAGAGACTGCAGACATGATACAAGAGATGGTCAGAGACTGCAGACATGATACAATAGATGGTCAGAGACTGCAGACATAGTACAGGAGATGATCAGAGAGAGCAGACATAATACAGGAGATGGTCAGAGACTGCAGACATGATACAGTAGATGGTCTGAGACTGCAGACATAATACAGGAGATGGTCAGAGACTGAAGACATGATACAGTAGATGGTCAGAAACTGCAGACATAATACAGGAGATGGTCAGAGACTGCAGACATGATACAAGAGATGGTCTGAGACTGCAGACATGATACAAGAGATGGTCTGAGACTGCAGACATAGTACAAGAGATGGTGAGAGACTGCAGCCATGATACAAGAGATGGTGAGAGACTGCAGCCATGATACAAGAGATGGTGAGAGACTGCAGACATAGTACAGGAGATGATCAGAGAGAGCAGACATAATACAGGAGATGGTCAGAGACGGAAGACATGATACAGTAGATGGTCAGAGACTGCAGACATAATAAAGGACATGGTCAGAGACTGAAGACATGATACAGGAGATGGTCAGAGACTGCAGACATACTACAGGAGATGGTCAGAGACTGAAGACATGATACAGGAGATGGTCAGAGACTGCAGACATAATAAAGGAGATGGTCAGAGACTGAAGACATGATACAGGAGATGGTCAGAGACTGCAGACATACTACAGGAGATGGTCAGAGACTGAAGACATGATACAGGAGATGGTCAGAGACTGCAGACATACTGCAGGAGATGGTCAGAGATGAAGGACATAGTACAAGAGATGGTCAGGGACTGCAGACACGATACAGGAGATGGTCAGAGAAAGCAGACATGATACAGGAGGTGGTCAGAGACTGCAGACATGATACAGGAGGTGGTCAGAGACTGCAGATGTGATGCAAGCTTGCCCTGAAAAATGCCATGCAGCCATCTCTGGAGTGTAAGTGGATGCAAAGAGGCTGTAGGAAGTTCAGCAGCACTGAGCTGTAACAAAAGAGGAAAAAGAGAAAACAAGAATTTTACCAATAACAAACTGACAACAGTGATTTAGCGACTCAATCCATGTCTCTGTGGACCTTGCTTTATGCACTGGTCCAAATCATTTGGTGGAGGAGGGATTATGGTGTGGGGGGTTGTTTTTATGGGGGTTGGGCTTGGCCTCTTAATTCCAGTGAAGGGAACTCTTTAAGGCGTCGGCACACCAAGACATTTTGGACAATTTCATGCTCCCAACTTTGTGGGAACAGTTTGAGGACGGCCCCTTCCTGTTCCAACATGACTGCCCACCAGTGCGCAAAGCAAGGTCCATAAAGACATGGATGAGCGAGTTTAAGGGGGAGGAACTTGACTGGCCTGCACAGAGTCCTGACCTCAACCTGATAGAACACCATTGGGAAGAATTAGAGCAGAGACTGTGAGCCAGGCTTTCTCATCCAACATCAGTGCCTGACCTCACAAATGCACTTCTGGAAGAATGGTCAAACATTCCCATAGACACCCTCCTAAACCTTGTGGACGGCCTTCCCAGAAGAGTTAAAGCTGTTATAGCGGCAAAGGGTGGGCCGACTCCATATTGAACCCTCCGTACTTATGCCCCGTACACACGGTCGGAAATTCGGATGGAAAATGTCCCATCGGACCATGTTGTCGGAAAATCCGGCCATGTGTGGGCTCCATCGGACTTTTTCCGTCAGAAAAAATTTGAGATCCTGCTCTCAAATTTTCCGACAACAAAATCCGATCGGACTTTTTCCGATCGTGTGTCGAGAATTCCGACGGACAAAGTGCCGCGCATGCTCAGATCACATTACGAGACCAAAGCTATTGGCTACTAGCCTCTACGTAGTCCCGTCGTACGCAACGAACGTCACCACGTTCGGAACGATCGGATTTTCCGACAACTTTGTCCGACCGCGTGTACGCAAAACCAGTGCCGGACAAAATCCGTCGGAAAAAAAATTGGACGGATTTTGTGGTCGGAATTTACGCGGCATAAGACTGGGATGCCATTAACCACTTGACATCCGTAGGCCGTCATATGACGTCCTCTACTTCCCCGGGGTATATCTGAATGATGGGTGTAGCTACAGACATCATTCAGATATTGCCGGTTGCAGCCGGCGATTCCCTGCACCATAAGAATGATCATAGCGGCTGTTCCGCCGCTTGATCGTTCTTACGGGCGGCGGGAGGGGACGCCCCCCCCCTCCCGCCGCCCTCCGGTGCTTCTACCGACTCACCGCTTCCATCGGTGAGTCGGACACAGGATCCGCCGGCCCCCGGATGATGATCATAGAGATTTCCGGTGGACCAGATGGTCGCCGGAGTCTCTATGATCGTTCGGAGGCCGGGCGCGATGTTATGACGTCACGCCCGGCCTCTGCATTCAAATAACGGCGGCACCGCGGCTGGGAAGCGGTGATCGTTTTTTTTTTTTTTTTTTTGATTTTAGGCTTCCCAGCCTAGAGGTGAGATGTGGGGTCTTATTGACCCCCAATATCTCACTGTAAATGGGTCCTATCAGGTAATATTCCTATTACAAGGGATGTTTACATTCCTTGTAATAGGAATAAAAGTAATCAATTTTTTTTTTTTTAAAGTGTCAAACTCAAAAAATAAAAGTCAAATTAACAATAATAATAATTTTTTTTTTTTAAAGCGCCCCTGTCTCCGTGAGCTCGTACGCAGAAGTGAACGCATACGTAAGCCCCGCCCACATATGAAAACGGTGTTCAAACCACACATGTGAGGTATCGCCGCAAACGTTATAATTCTAGCCCTAGACCTCCTCTGTAACTCAAAACATGTAACCAGTAAAAAATTTTAACGCGTCGCCTATGGGGATTTTTAAATACTAAAGTTTGGCGCCATTCCACGAGCGCGTGCAATTTTGAAGCGTGACATGTTGGGTATCTATTTACTCGGCGTATCTTCATCTTTCACATTATGCAAAAAAAAAATTGGGCTAACTTTACTGTTTTGTTTTTTTTTAAGCATGAAATTGTTTTTTTTCTGAAAGAAAACGTGTTCGAAAAATTGCTGCGCAAATACTATGCGACGACCGTCATTGTATTCTCTAGGGTCTTTGCTAAAAAAACATATATAATGTTTGGGGGTTCTATGTAAAAAAATTATGAATTTTACATGTAGGAGAGAAATGTCAGAATTGGCCTGGATGGGAAGTGGTTAAAGGTCATGTGTGTGTAAAGGCAGGCGTCCCAATACTTTTGGTAATTTAGTGTATGTTGCAATTTTAATAGAACCTGCCTATTTCATAGGTATCTATTTCAACCTAAGACCAAGCAGCTTGGATTCTCCTTCCGGGAGGTACAGATGAGGACACTCCGGAGACTTCGCTGATATTCATCGTGACATTCGGAGTCACAGCAAATAAATTGTGGACTTTCAAAGACTAAAGGCCTTCCAGGTCTTGGTCTCCAAACCTCCAGACGTCCCTCAACATTCACCGCGGCTGACAGATAGCGGATAAAATCGCATCCTTTGATGGAATAGTTAATCCTCGGCTCGCTATCTTCTCCCGTGACGATAGACGCGTTGGTTCCGCGTGCGGCGGCCAGGAAACCGTCCGCATTCAATGGAGCAGGACCGGCAAGATCATCATCCATCATGTGCAACGCAACCTGCAAAGAGGCGACTGATGGCGGCGCCCGACTCCGCGCATCATTTCTCACCCTCGGGGAGGTCGGCCGCTCCAGATCCATTTCCTCCATAATGATAAAATAGTGACAATAAACGTTCCCCCAAAGAGGCAGCAAAACTCCATCACATCCAACCTGTCCAACACCGGGAATGATTTGTTAGCTGCTAATTAGTGATGGGACCGACGTACAGTGCCCGGAAAAAGTATTCACACCCCTTGATATTCCCCACATTTTGTCATGTTACAACCAAAAACATAAATGTATTTTATTGGGATTTTATGTGATGGACCAACACAAAGTGTCACATAATTGTGAAGTGGAAGGAAAATGATAAACGATACAAATAAATATGTGAAAAGTGTGGGGGGGGGGGGGCATTTGTATTCAGCCCCCTTTACTCTGATAACTAAAATCTAGAGCAGGGGTCTCCAAACTGTGGCCCGGGGGCCAGATGCGGCCCTTTGCATGCTTTTATGCGGCCCTTGGGGTACTGTTTCATCCATTGATACCAACAATGAGACATAATTCCCCCCCACCCACACCAATGAAGGGACACAATTCCACCCAATGACACCAATGATGGGGCACAATTCCTCCCACTGACACCAATGATGGGTCCAATGACACCAATGATGGGGCACAATTCCTCCCAGTGAGACAAATGATGAACCATTATTTTTTTCTCACTGATGTCGGAACCTTTTCTACTCCCAATGGCCACAGTCCGGCCCCCCTAAAATTTAAAGGACTGTAAACCGGCCCTTTGTTTAGAAAGTTTGGAGACCCCTGATCTAGAGGAACCAATTGCCTTCAGAAGTCACCTAATTAGTAAATAGAGTCCACCTGTGTGTCATTCAATCTCAGTATAAATGCAGCTGTTCTGTGAAGCCCTCAGAGGTTTGTTAGAGAACCTTAGGCCCCTTTCACACTGGGGCGTTTTTCAGCCGCTTTATCGTTAAAAAAAGCGCCTGTAAAGCGATTGAAAGAAGCCTCATCTGCAATCCCAATGTGAAAGCACTGAGGCGCTGTGCTGGCAGGGCGTCAAAAAAGTCCTGCAAGCAGCTTCTTTGCAGCGCTTTTGGAGCGGTGAATACACGGCTCCTAAAGCGCCCCTTCTTATTGAAGTCAATGGGAAGCGCCTGAAAAACGCCCAAAAAGCGCCTTTGGCAGCAGCGCTTTGTGGGCACTTTTAACCCTTTATTTGGCCACTAGCAGGGGTTAAAAGCGCTCGAAAAGCGCTGCTAGTTTAAGCGGCGCTTTACGAGCGTTTTTCGGGCGCTGGCAGTGTGAAAGGGCTCTTAAAGCACTTGGGCTTTCACATTGGGATTGCAGATGAGGCTTCTTTCAAGCGCTTTACAGGCGCTTTTTTTAACGATAAAGCGCCTGAAAAACGCCTGAAAAATGCCCCAGTGTGAAAGGGGCCTTAGTGAATAAACAGCATCATGAAGGCCAAGGAACACACCAGACAGGTCAGGGATAAAGTTGTGGAGAAGTATAAAGCAGGGTTAGGTTATAAATAAATCTCCCAAGCTTTGACCATCTCACGGAGCTCTGTTCAATCCATCATCGGAAAATGGAAAGAGTATGGCACAACCGCAAACCTACCAAGACATGGCCGTCCACCTAAACTGACCGGGCCGGGCAAGGAGAGCATTCATCAGAGAAGAGCCAAGAGGTCCATGGTAACTCTGGAGGAGCTGCAGAGATCCACAGCTCAGGGGGGAGAGTCTGTCCACAGGACAACTATTAGTCGTGTTCTCCACAAATCTGCCCTTTATGGAAGAGTGACAAGAAGAAAGACATCGGAGAAAGAAAGTCATAAGAAGTCCTGTTTGTAGTTTGTGAGAAGCCATGTGGGGGAGGGGAGCAAACATGTGGAAGAAGGTGATCTGCTCACATGACACCAAAATTCAACTTTATGGCCTAAAAGCAAAACGCTATGTGTGGGGGAAACTAACACTGCCCATCCCCCTGAACACACCATCCCCACTGTGAGACATGGTGGTGGCAGCATCATGTGGTGGGGATGGTTTTCTTCAGCAGGGACAGGGAAGCTGGTCAGAGTTGATGGGAAGATGGATGGAGACAAATACAGGACAATCTTAGAAGAAAACCTGTTAGATTCTGCAAAAGACTTGAGACTGGGGGGGGAGGTTCACCTTCCAGCAGGACAACGACCCGAAACATACAGCCAGAGCTACAATGGAATGGTTTAGATCAAAGCATATTCATGTGTTAGAATGGCCCAGTCACAGTCCAGACCTAAATCCCATTGAGAATCTGTGGCAAGACTTGAAAATTGCTGATCACAGACGCTCTCCATCCAATCTGACAGAGCTTGAGATATTTTACAAAGAAGAAGAATGGGCAAAAATGTCCTCTCTAGATGGGCAAAGCTGGTAGAGACATCCCAAAAAGACTTGTAGAGAAAGGGGGTTCTACAAAGTATTGACTCCGGGGGGCGCCATACAAATGCCCCTCCCCCCCACACTTTTCACATATTTATTTGTATCATTTATCATTTTCCTTCCACTTCACAATTATGTGACACTTTGTGTTGGTCTATCACATAAAATCCCAATAAAATACATTTATGTTTTTTGGTTGTAACAAAATGTGGGGAATTTCACGGGGTATGAATACTTTTTCCAGGCACTGTAAATGGGATCAATACGGGAACGTTTTTAAAGTTCAACCAAATCAACGAGAGCAGAAGCCTAGAATTCAGTAATTGTCACTTCCTAGGCTAATACGCAGGTGATCGTCAATCAGATGGCATTGTGGGGGGAGGGGGCAGGGAGCAGAAATTTTAATAATGCTTAAAGGGCGGCATTGAAAAAGCTGAATTCCTTTAATCACTTCAGCTCTGGAAGGTTTTACCCCCTTCGTGACCAGGCCATTTTTATTTTTGGGCACTGCGCTACATTACCTGGTCATTGCGACACTGTACACAAATGAAACTGATATCATTTGATTATTTCTGCGTTTTTTATTTGTTATTATTTAATTGCATCCCAACCGTATAACACAGATTCTGCGCCGGATTCTGCGCCGGATCACTTACTACGGCACTGCGTCGCTTTAACTGACAATTGCGCCAGCCGTGCGACGTTGCACCCAAACAAAATGTATGTCCTTTTTTTTTCCCCACAAATAGAGCTTTCTTTTGGTGGTATTTGATCACCTCTGCGGTTTTTATTTTTTGCGCTATAAACAAAAAAAAAAGAGCGTCAATTTTGAAAAAAAAAAACAATATTTTCTACTTTTTGCTATAATAAATATCAAAAAAAAAAATGTATTCATCAGTTCAGGTCAATATATATATATATGTTCTTCTACATATTTTTGGTAAACAAAAAATTGCAATAAGCGTATATTGATTGGTTTGCGCAAAAGTTATCGCGTCTACAAAACAGGGGATAGATTTATGGCATTTTTATTATTATTTTTTTTTTAGTAATGGCGGCGATCTGCGATTTTTTAGCGGGACTGCGACATTGCGGCGGACAGATTGGACACTTTTGTCACTTTTTTGGGACCAGTGATATTTAACCGCTTCCCGACCGGCCACTGCATATATACGTCAGCAGAATGGCACGGGCAGGCAAAATCACATACCTGTACGTGATCGTGCATTTGCCTGCCTGTGGGTCGCGCGCGCGCCGCCAGCGGCGCTCGCGCGACCCAGTCGGGAGCTCCGTGACCCCGGCCACGGGACCAGCGTACCCGATCGCCGCTGGTATCCCGCGATCGGGTCACGGAGCTGAAGAACGGGGAGAGGTCTGTGTAAACAAACCTCTCCCCGCGCTTCCTACACTGACTGTCATTGATTGGCTGTTCCCGGTCATCGGGAAAGCCGATCAATGACGTCAGACGTACAGCCCCGCCCCCTGATGTAAAAAAAAAACACACGTCAGAGCCCATAACCCCTCCCCCTAGTGGTTAACCCCTTCACTACAACTGTCATTTATACAGGAATCAGTGCATTTAAATAGCATTGATTGCTGTATAAATGACAATGGTCCCAAAAATGTGTCAAAAATGTCCGATGTGTCCGCCATAATGTCGCAGTCACAATAAAAATCGCTGATCGCCGCCATTACTAGTAAAAAAAAAATATTAATAAAAATGCTATAAAACTATCCCCTATTTTGTAAACGCTATAACTTTTGCGCAAACCAATCAATAATCGCTAATTGCGATTTTTTTTTACCAAAAATATGTAGAAGAATACGTATCGGCCTAAACTGAGGAAAAAAATTTTTTTTTATATATTTTTTGGGGGATATTTATTATAGCAAAAAGCAAAAAATATTGCATTGTTTTCAAAAATTGTCGCTCTATTTTTGTTTATAGCGCAAAAAATAAAAACCGCAGGGGCGATCAAATACCACCAAAAGAAAGCTCTATTTGTGGGAAAAAAAGGACGCCAATTTTGTTTTGGAGCCACGTCGCACGACCGCGCAATTGTCAGTTAAAGCGATGCAGTGCCGAATCGCAAAAAGGGGCCTGGTCCTTTGGCTGCCAATTGGTCCGGGGCTGAAGTGGTTATACAGCGATCAGAGATAAAAATAGCCACTGATTACTGTGTAAATGTCACTGGCAGGGAAGGAGGTTAACACAAGGGGGCGATCAAGGGGTTAAAGTGGAGGGCCACCCAGAAAAAAAAATAATTGCATTAATAAAATAAAAAATAAAAAAAAATATTTTTTTTTTTACTTACCTGAAACGCTGTTGCTAGGCAGTCTTCCTAATCTGCCTCTTCCTATTCCGCGGCGCTTCCTCCTCTTCGGTGAGCGGCCCCGTTGCCTTCTGGGACATGTGTGTGTCCCAGAACACAATGGGGCCATTCACAAAGCGCCGCGCGACTCACGCATGCGCAGTAGGAAACGGGCAGTGAAGCCGCAAGGCTCCACTGCCTGTTTCCCTTCGTTAGGATGGAGGCCCCGATGGGCGGATCGGCCTTCGGGGCGGCCGACATCGCGGCATCGTTGGACAGGTAAGTGTCCTTATTAAAAGTCAGCAGCTACAGTGTTTTTAGCTGCTGACTTTTTAAAAAAAAGAATTGTCCGGAACGCCCCTTTAAGTGTTCCCTTAGGAGGTGTTTCTAACTGTGGGGGGGGGGACTGACTGGAGGAGGAGAGAGATCGCTGTTCCTGATCACTAGGAACAGCAGATATGTATATCCTCCCCTGACAGAACGGGGATCTGTCTGTTTACATTGACAGATCCCAGTTCTGGCTCTCTGAGGAACGATCGCGGGTGGCCGACAGACATCGTGGGCGCCGGCCACGAGCATCGGCTCCAGGACGTCATGCGGCGGGCGTGTGCGTGTGCCGCCCATAGCCCTTAAAGCGGCCGCCGTACAGTTACGGCGGTTCACGCAGGGGAGCCAACCTGCCGTCATACAATGCTGGCGGCTGGTCGACAAACAGTTAAAGAGGAACTAAAACTCATCGATTTAACAGTTACAGTTACATTGCCAGCACGTGCCAGGGAATGCTAAGACCGGCCATACACCTATAGATAATCTGCAGATTTTCTATGGTCAGAAAAAGTGGAACAGATTCCTCCATCTACGTTGAACTGGGTGGATGGAAGAATCTCCCACTGGCCCAAGCTTCCATATCTTGCTGGTCGGCCCCGCTGGCTCTCACAATACCTGGACATTCTGATTGGGTGCCGGCATTGTTTAGGTTGAGAGCCAGCAGGAGGCCAACTAGCAAGATACTGAAGCTTGGCCCAGTGGGAGATTCCTCCATCCACACAGTTTAGCATACATGGAGAAATCTGTTGCACTTTTTCCATCTAACCATAGAAAATCTGCAGATAATCTATAGGTGTATGGCCAAGCTTAACTGTCACATTCGCTTGAATTCTCAACCAAACTGTCAAACCATCAAATGGCCGGTGTCATATCTGATCACATGTATCAAGGCAGTTGAAGATCAAACAGAAGCCAAGGTGGCGGCTTCCTAGGCTGAAAATTTCTCCAGAGCTTCTCCCATCCTTTGGAACTCTCTACCCCAATCTGTCCGACTGTCCCCTAATCTATCCATCTTTTGACGATCCCTGAAAACCCTTCTCTTTAACCACTTTACATCCGCGCTATGGCCGAATGACGGCCTCATGTGAATTCCCGGGAGGCTGTCATATGACGTCCTCCCCTGTGCACGCTCCCTGCGTGCGCCCTATAGGGTGCGCTGTGATCACCGAGTCACTGAGACTCGGGTGATCAGCGATCCGAGTAAGGGGCGGGTCCCGGCCCCTTACCATGTGATCAGCTGTCAGCCAATGACAGCTGATCACATGATGAAAACAAAAGCTCGGTGATCGTTTTTTTTTTTTCTCCTCACACTGACAGCGGAGGAAAAAAAAAAAAAGCCGATCACCGGCTCATTTTAAAGGGACATCGGTCCCTAAAAGTCAGAGGCAATTATGCCTCATGTAATGCCCATAAGTGCCACCTGACGATGCCCATAAGTGCCACCTGTCAATGCCCATAAGTGCCAGTCAATGCCCATAAGTGCCAGTCAATGCCCATAAGTGCCACCTGTCAATGCCCACCAGTGCCACCTGTCAATGCCCACCAGTGCCACCTGTCAATGCCCACCAGTGCCACCTGTCAATGCCCACCAGTGCTGCCAATCAGTGCCACCTAAAAGTGCTGCCTATCAGTGTAACCCATCTGTGCCCATCACTGCCACCCATCGGTGCCCATCACTGCCACCTATCGGTGCCCGTCACTTCCGCCTCGTCGGCGTACATCGATGACGGACAAAAATTACCCATTTAAAATTTTTATAACAAAATTAAAAACAAAAAAAAACATATTTTTTTTTTTTTTAATTTGGTCTTTTAAATTTTTTTTAACAAAAAATAAAAATCGCAGAGGTGATCAAATACCACCAAAAGAAAGCTCTTTTTGGGGGAAAAAAAATGATAAAAATTTAATTTGGGTACAGTGTTGTATGACCGCGCAATTGTCACTCAAAATGCGATAGCGCTGAAAGCTGAGAATTGGTCTGGATAGGAGGGGGGTTAAGTGCCCGGTAAGCAAGTGGTTAAAGAAGCCTATTCTACTTCTATCCTACTTCATTACCACTACCTCCATCAGCTCATCCCCCACAGCTATTACCTCTTGTATCAATTGACCCTTCCTTTTTAGACCGCAAGCTTTATCGAGCAGGGCCAGGGCCCTCTGATTCCTCTTGTACCAAATTGTAATGTAATTGTACTGTCTGCCTTTATTTTGTTAAGCGCTGCGCAAACTGTTGGCGCTATATAAATCCTGTATAATAATAAAAAATTATATAAAGGTTATCTACTAACAATTTGATGACACTTGAAATGTTAAAATTTTATTTTCTAAACAGCAAACCTGTCCCCTGAGGAAGACCGTGACCATGTGGGTCGAAACGCGTCTGAAATGTTATACGAAAGTCTCTCTAATATGTGATGATGTATATAATCTTGTGTTTGCACTTTCTGTATTTGGAATTGTATCCTATCTCCTTACCAGAGCTTATATTTTAACTGCTATATGTCCATGCTATGCCAACTTTTCAATAAAGGATTTTCTTTTTACTTATTAATTCCCTGATATCATTAACCTTGCTGCTAACCCCCCCCCCCCCCCCTCCTGGGGGGAACCTTTCCCATATTGTATTCATTTGGGGTGTGCAGCACCAATATCCCTCCCATCATGTGTCTTTCCCATGCATGATAGGAAGGTTTAGTTCCGCTTGAAGGACATCTCCCAGGTAGTAAAATAATTTAGCAATTTGCAGTGTAGGTTCCTATCCTCCCCAGCCCAGACAAGGAGAAGCCATGCAGCGCACCGAACTGACATGGAGGAATCGGAGTCACGCGGCAGAGAGACATAGAGGGATGACACAGCCCAGGGGGTGCGGCGGGAGGGGGATAACATTATCATCTCTGGCCCTTATTTAATAACTTGTCACTATATTCAGTCAGATCATTTATTACACCGAGGGTGACCTCTTCCTTCTTCACCCCGAGCTGCACATGAGTAAACCTTCACATGCAGAAGTTTTATATAAATGGCGCGGGAGGTCACGCCAAGGGTGTTCCTCGCGGCCCCCGTCCTCCTCTTCCATATCATCCGTAACGTACAAGTTCTGCCCTTTTCTTTGATTTTTAATTATATTTAATGAACCCTAAATAAAATATACTGCCTCCCACCCCTCCCCCATCGGGGCTCATTCACACTACGCATGCGCACCGGGGTGCATTGTGAATGCGCGGTGCCCTGTGCTGCAATGCAGTATTACAACACATTTCAGGGGTTGCGTTTTTCTTTTTTTTTCTCCCTCCACTATATATAATTCTTATGAACGCTGCGCAAAAATGCAACCTACCCCCCCCTCTTCAACGCACAACAAGCAGCTTGTTAGGTGTGAACCCAAAGACATAGGAAATAAGGGAGAGGGGGGCTCAGCATGTCTGCTTTGTGACACGGAGATCCTCCAATCACAACCAGGACACTGTCTGCATGGAGTCCACACATCTTCCCTGTGCTTCCCACACGCCAAAGACACGGCTGTAAGGTAATTGGCCCTAACATGTGAGCGAGGAGCCAGGTTCAAATAATCGTATGTTCTGTGTACTGTGGGAGAGCAGATATAGTGAATGCAGAGTCCTGGGGGGATCAGATATAGTGAGTGCAGAGTCCTGGGGAGATCAGATATAGTGAATGCAGAGTCCTGGGGGAGATCAGATATAGTGAGTGCAGAGTCCTGGGGAGATCAGATATAGTGAATGCAGAGTCCCGGGGAGATCAGATATAGTGAATGCAGAGTCCTGGGGAGATCAGATATAGTGAATGCAGAGTCCTGGGGAGAGCAGATATAGTGAATGCAGAGTCCTGGGGAGAGCAGATATAGTGAATGCAGAGTCCTGGGGAGATCAGATGTAGTGAATGCAGAGTCCTGGGGAGATCAGATATAGTGAATGCAGAGTCCTGGGGGATCAGATATAGTGAATGCAGAGTCCTGGGGAGATCAGATATAGTGAGTGCAGAGTCCTGGGGGATCAGATATAGTGAATGCAGAGTCCTGGGGAGATCAGATATAGTGAATGCAGAGTCCTGGGGAGACCAGATATAGTGAATGCAGAGTCCTGGGGAGATCAGATATAGTGAATGCAGAGTCCTGGGGAGATCAAATATAGTGAGTGCAGAGTCCTGGGGGGATCAGATATAGTGAATGCAGAGTCCTGGGGGGATCAGATATAGTGAGTGCAGAGTCCTGGGGAGATCAGATATAGTGAGTGCAGAGTCCTGGGAGATCAGATATAGTGAATGCAGAGTCCTGGGGGAGATCAGATATAGTGAATGCAGAGAGTCCTGGGGAGATCAGATATAGTGAATGCAGAGTCCTGGGGAGATCAGATATAGTGAGTGCAGAGTCCTGGGGAGATCAGATATAGTGAATGCAGAGTCCTGGGGAGATCAGATATAGTGAATGCAGAGTCCTGGGGAGATCAGATATAGTGAATGCAGAGTCCTGGGGAGATCAGATATAGTGAATGCAGAGTCCTGGGGAGATCAGATATAGTGAATGCAGAGTCCTGGGGGGATCAGATATAGTGAATGCAGAGTCCTGGGGAGATCAGATATAGTGAGTGCAGAGTCCTGGGGAGATCAGATATAGTGACTGCAGAGTCCTGGGGAGATCAGATATAGTGAATGCAGAGTCCTGGGGAGATCAGATATAGTGAGTGCAGAGTCCTGGGGGATCAGATATAGTGAATGCAGAGTCCTGGGGAGATCAGATATAGTGAATGCAGAGTCCTGGGGAGATCAGATATAATGAATGCAGAGTCCTGGGGAGATCAGATATAGTGAATGCAGAGTCCTGGGGAGATCAGATATAATGAATGCAGAGTCCTGGGGAGATCAGATATAGTGAATGCAGAGTCCTGGGGAGATCAGATATAGTGAGTGCAGAGTCCTGGGGAGAGATCAGATATAGTGAATGCAGGCTCCTGGGGAGATCAGATATAGTGAATGCAGAGTCCTGGGGAGATCAGATATAGTGAATGCAGAGTCCTGGGGAGATCAGATATAGTGAGTGCAGAGTCCTGGGGGATCAGATATAGTGAATGCAGAGTCCTGGGGAGATCAGATATAGTGAATGCAGAGTCCTGGGAAGATCAGATATAGTGAATGCAGAGTCCTGGGGGATCAGATATAGTGAATGCAGAGTCCTGGGGAGATCAGATATAGTGAGTGCAGAGTCCTGGGGGATCAGATATAGTGAATGCAGAGTCCTGGGGAGATCAAATATAGTGAGTGCAGAGTCCTGGGGGGATCAGATATAGTGAATGCAGAGTCCTGGGGGGATCAGATATAGTGAGTGCAGAGTCCTGGGGAGATCAGATATAGTGAGTGCAGAGTCCTGGGGGAGATCAGATATAGTGAGTGCAGAGTCCTGGGGAGATCAGATATAGTGAATGCAGAGTCCTGGGGAGATCAGATATAGTGAATGCAGAGTCCTGGGGAGATCAGATATAGTGAGTGCAGAGTCCTGGGGAGATCAGATATAGTGAATGCAGAGTCCTGGGGAGATCGGATATAGTGAATGCAGAGTCCTGGGGAGACCAGATATAGTGAATGCAGAGTCCTGGGGAGATCAGATATAGTGAGTGCAGAGTCCTGGGGAGATCAGATATAGTGAGTGCAGAGTCCTGGGGAGAGCAGATATAGTGAATGCAGAGTCCTGGGGAGATCAGATATAGTGAATGCAGAGTCCTGGGGAGAGCAGATATAGTGAATGCAGGCTCCTGGGGAGATCAGATATAGTGAATGCAGAGTCCTGGGGAGATCAGATATAGTGAATGCAGAGTCCTGGGGAGATCAGATATAGTGAATGCAGAGTCCTGGGGAGATCAGATATAGTGAATGCAGAGTCCTGGGGAGATCAGATATAGTGAATGCAGAGTCCTGGGGAGATCAGATATAGTGAATGCAGAGTCCTGGGGAGATCAGATATAGTGAATGCAGAGTCCTGGGGGGATCAGATATAGTGAATGCAGAGTCCTGGGGAGATCAGATATAGTGAATGCAGAGTCCTGGGGAGATCAGATATAGTGAGTGCCGAGTCTTTGGGTTTATAAACACTTGAAGTCACATGAATGTCGCACTGGAAATCGCAGTAGTGTGAATTAAACCTAAGCGTTCGGGCCGTTGCTGTGGCCCCGTTCACTTGAATAGTATTGCAGCCGAATGCGACTGGGGGAGGGGAGGGGGGGGGGTGACCGCAGCAAAGCACGTCTACACCATCTGGGTAATCAGCAGCCCATTTTTATTGGCCTCAACCACAAGTGTAAACGAAGCCTTTGACCACCGAGGGCTTAATGAGCTCCTATCGATTAATTAGCAAAGACGATCTGTTAGAGAGTTTGTTTTACGCACTGACAAAGCAAGACGCCAACGCAGGAGCCGCAGACAAAGTCGCCGAATGTCCGCACAACGCCGCACTGTCCTCGCTAAATAACTCAAACAAAATAGATCTATAGAACCTCATTCTTTAGCTGCAGCCCCTCTCCGCCCATCGCGCCACTTCTAGTGGAAGAGCTGCACCAGCCGCTGCACCTGAAGGGTTAATGAAGTTCCTCTCACATTTGACAGATACAAGTGGAGGATTAATTAGGTTCATTAGGAAGGGAAACCACTGCAAAGCCATCACTCTGCATTGAGATGGGGGAGCGCCTGGTGACAGCGAGGGGGGTGTGTCCATGCAGAGAGACGCAGATATCTTTCTGCCTATATATGTCCATACGCTGTATATGAGCGCGCCAGGGAAAATCCCCAATCCTTCATTTTACCATCCCCCCTCCTGCTTGTGGTTAGAACCGTTTTCCTAATTAATAGCGTTGAGAATGTCGAAAACCTTACAGGGCAGAGAGGTGAAAAACTAAAAAAAAATATTTTCACATATGTGTATTTTATAAATAATAAATATTTTTTATATTATTGCATTAAATATATCATTTTATAGAGTCCTGTACTTCCATCAGTACCTGGTTGATCCTGCCTCTTCTACAGTATTCTAGACTGATCACATAAAGCACAGGAGCTGATCTATGTTAGTGTGATAATTTGTCATCCTTCGGCTGGCCATTCAGAGGTATAGGACACTGTGCAGACACACAGCATGCCTGTGTTGAGTAGTATGTTCAGCCACCATGCCCCCCCCTCCCAATAACAGCCTGCCTCTGGCACATGCCCCCCTCCCAATCACAGCCTGCCTCTGGCACACACCCCCTCCCAATCACAGCCTGCCTTTGGCACAGAGAGGGGTAGATTGTTCAAAGGGAGAGCTGTGGGTGGGTGGGGTTGTACATAGTTAAGAGAGCTGTTGGGTGAGCTGGGGGTGTAGAGGAGGTGAAATATGGGGGTGTTGGGATAAGATGGGGAAGGGACATGTTGACAGAGGGTAAAAAGGTGAGCTGTGGATGAGGGAGAGAAGGTGATCTGTGGATGGGGGAGAGAAGGTGATCTGTGGATGGGGGAGAGAGGGTGAGCTGTGGATGGGGGGGAGAGAAGGTTAGCTGTGGATGGGGGAGAGAGGGTGAGCTGTGGATGGGGGGGAGAGAAGGTTAGCTGTGGATGGGGGAGAGAGGGTGAGCTGTGGATGGGGGAGAGAAGGTGAGCTGTGGATGGGGGCAGAGGAGGTGAGCTCTGGATGGGGGAGAGAGGGTGAGCTGTGGATGGGGGAGAGAAGGTGAGCTGTGGATGGGGGGAGAGGAGGTGAGCTGTGGATGGGGGAGAGAAGGTGAGCTGTGGATGGGGGAGAGAGGGTGAGCTGTGGATGGGGGGGGAGGAGGTGAGCTGTAGATGGGGGAGAGGAGGTGAGCTGTGGATGGGGGGGGAGAAGGTTAGCTGTGGACAGGAGGAAGAGTGAGAGGGTGAGCTGTGGATTGGGGAGAGAAGGTGAGCTGTGGATGGGGGATGAGAGGGTGAGCTCTGGATGGGGGAGAGAGGGTGAGCTGTGGATGGGGGAGAGAAGGTGAGCTGTGGATGGGGGAGAGAGGGTGAGCTGTGGATGGGGGGGGAGGAGGTGAGCTGTAGATGGGGGAGAGGAGGTGAGCTGTGGATGGGGGAGAGAGGGTGAGCTGTGGATGGGGGGGGAGAAGGTTAGCTGTGGACAGGAGGAAGAGTGAGAGGGTGAGCTGTGGATTGGGGAGAGAAGGTGAGCTGTGGATGGGGGATGAGAGGGTGAGCTCTGGATGGGGGAGAGAGGGTGAGCTGTGGATGGGGGAGAGAAGGTGAGCTGTGGATGGGGGGAGAGGAGGTGAGCTGTGGATGGGGGAGAGAAGGTGAGCTGTGGATGGGGGGAGAGGAGGTGAGCTGTAGATGGGGGAGAGGAGGTGAGCTGTGGATGGGGGAGAGAGGGTGAGCTGTGGATGGGGGGGGGAGAAGGTTAGCTGTGGACAGGAGGAAGAGTGAGAGGGTGAGCTGTGGATTGGGGTGAGAGGGTGAGCTGTGGACGAGGGGTATAGGGTGAGCTGTGGATGGGGGTAGAGAAGGTGAGCTGTGGATGGTGGGAGAGAGGGTAAGCTCTGGATAGGGGTAGAGAAGGTGAGCTGTGGATAGGGGAGAGAAGGTGAGCCGTGGATGGGGGAGAGAGGGTGAGCTGTGGATGGGGAGAGAGAAGGTGAGCTGTGGATGGGGGAGAGAGGGTGAGCTGTGGATGGGGGAGAGAAGGTGAGCTGTGAACAGGAGGAAGAGTGAGAGGGTGAGCTGTGAATGGGGGGAGAAGGTGAGCTGTGGATGGGGTGAGAGGGTGAGCTGTGAACGGAGGGAATGAGAGGGTGAACTGAGGATGGGGAGAGAGAAGGTGAGTTGTTGATGGGGTAGAAGGTGAGCTGTGAATAGGGAAAAGAGGGCAATCGGTGGATGGGAGGAGGGTTGGGAGGGTGAGCTGTGGATGAGGGAGGTATGGTATGGACGGTTGGTAGAGGGTCAGCTGAGGACAGTGGGGAGAAGGTGAGCTGTGGATGGGGGTAGAGGGTGAGCTCTCGTTGGGGGAGAAGAGAGTGAGCTGTGGATATGAGGAGGGGTGAGAGGGTGAGCTGTGGATGAGGGGTATAGGGTGAACTCTGGATGGGGGAGAAGAGGGTGAGTTGTGGACAGGGGTAGATGGTGAGCTGTGAATGGAGGAGAAGAGGGCAAGCTGTGGATGGGAGGAGGGGTGAGCTGTAGATGGGGAGATAGAAAGTGAGTTGTTGACGGGGGTAGAATGTGGGCTGTGCATGGGGGGAGAGAGGGTGAGCTGTGGATGGGGAGAGAGGGTGAGCTGTGAATGGGGGAGAGAAGGTGAGCCGTGGATGGGGGAGAGAAGGTGAGCCGTGGATGGGGGAGAGAAGGTGAGCCGTGAATGGGGGTAGAGAAGGTCAGCTGTGGATGGGGGGGAATGAGAAGGTGAGCTGTAGATGGGGAGAGAGAAAGTGAGTTGTTGACGGGGGTAGAAGGTGGGCTGAGCATGGGGGGAGAGAGGGTGAGCTGTGGACGGGGGTAGAGGATAAACTGTGAATGGGGGTAGAGGGTGAGCTGTCGATGGGGGAAGAGAGGGTTAGCTGTGAATGGGGGGAATGAGAGGGTGATCTGTGGACGGGGGTGGAGGGTGAGCTGTGGACGGGGGTAGAGGGTGAGCTGTGGATGGGGGTAGAGGGTTAGCTGTAGATAGGGGTAGAGGGTTAGCTGTGGATGGGGGAGAGGGTTAGCTGTGGATGGGGGTAGAGGGTGATCTGTGGACGGGGGTAGAGGGTTAGCTGTGGATGGGGGTAGAGGGTGAGCTGTGGATGGGGGAGAGGGTTAGCTGTGGATGGGGGTAGAGGGTTAGCTGTAGATAGGGGTAGAGGGTGAGCTGTGGACGGGGGTAGAGGGTTAGCTGTAGATAGGGGTAGAGGGTTAGCTGTGGATGGGGGTAGAGGGTTAGCTGTGGATGGGGGTAGAGGGTGAGCTGTGGATGGGGGTAGAGGGTGATCTGTGGACGGGGGTAGAGGGTAAGCTGTGGACGGGGGTAGAGAGTTAGCTGTAGATGGGGGTAGAGGGTGATCTGTGGATGGGGGTAGAGGGTGATCTGTGGACGGGGGTAGAGGGTGAGCTGTGGATGGGGGTATAGGGTGATCTGTGGATGGGGGTAGAGGGTTAGCTGTGGACGGGGGTAGAGGGTGAGCTGTGGACGGGGGTAGAGGGTGAGCTGTGGACGGGGGTAGAGGGTGAGCTGTGGACGGGGGTAGAGGGTGAGCTGTGGATGGGGGTAGAGGGTGATCTGTGGATGGGGGTAGAGGGTGAACTGTGGATGGGGGTAGAGGGTGATCTGTGGATGGGGTAGAGGGTCAGCTGTGGACGGGGGTAGAGGGTGAGCTGTGGACGGGGGTAGAGGGTGAGCTGTGGACGGGGGTAGAGGGTGAGCTGTGGATGGGGGTAGAGGGTGATCTGTGGATGGGGGTAGAGGGTGAACTGTGGATGGGGGTAGAGGGTGATCTGTGGATGGGGTAGAGGGTCAGCTGTGGACGGGGGTAGAGGGTGATCTGTGGATGGGGGTAGAGGGTGATCTGTGGATGGGGGTAGAGGGTGAGCTGCACATCGGGGAGAAGGAGAGCCTTAACCACATGCATTATTTGGCATGATTTCTCTTTCGAGAGGAATGGTGGGATTGGGGGCATGAGGGGGGGGGGGGGTGGGGTGGTGGCATGGAGTTGACTGGGGAGGGGGGATTCCTAAGAGAAAACGGTATTAGAAAGTCTCCATTGCGTGTTCAGAACTAGTTGAAGTGAACATGGCGGATTTACATGAAGGGAGCTCAAAGCGTTTCACAAAAGCGGCACCGATTTGTTAAGTGCTGTGTAAATGTTTGCTGAGGCCGGCGTTGTTTAAACGAGAACTTATTGGCTTTGACAAATATGTGTTTTTAGGGCCTCAAAGAATTTTGAAGTGGAACTTTCACCTTGTTGCGAAGGTCCGCTTTAAGGTGCATTCCCTTTGAGACCTCCTAGTCAGAAGAATAGGCTACCAATACACCACAGCGGCAAAAATCTCATGCCGCAAATCACGCTCAGCCTTGAAACCCGCACGCCATTACAAACATTTAACTTTGTTGATTTCGGAGTTGAGTCCGGCCGGCGAGCGTCCAGCGCCTGGCTACAAAGCCCGCTGCTGTTATTAGGTGCAATTAATTTCGGATGACAAACATCTTGAAGCGAGTCGGTAATGAGAGCAATTTGCAGACTTCATTACACCCCGGATGGCGCGCATTAACACATGAGCGACAGGCGGATCTCTCAGGAGGGGATTAGCAGGCCCGCCGGCTGGCGCATATCGGCGATATTGTTTAGAAATGGATATTAAAGTAAAGGGCAATGCGGAATAATGAGCTGCAGCCTTCAGGTTTGCTGCAGAGCTGCAGCCCCGCTGTGACCAGACCGCTGAGGGTCCATTCACACAAAATAAACCCATTGCAGTGCATTGATGCGCTAAAGTGCGCTGCGTAAGACAAGTAATTCTTTATGAAAGAGTCATTTCGGAAAGTGTTAAAGCCAAACTCCAGGTAGGTACAAAAGACACAAATTGTTGCAGCTCTGTATTCATTAAAGTGGTTCTAAAGGCTAAGGGGTTATTTACCTTCATGCATTCTTTGCCCAGCCCCCCCCCCCCCCCCCATACTTACCTGAGCCCCATCTCAATCCAGCGATGTGCATGAGAGCCTCAGTTCTCTGGGGACTCCCCCTCCTCATTGGCTGAGGCAGCAGCGGGAGCCATCAATCACAGTCAGTAAGCCAATCAGGAGAGGGAGGGGACAGGGCAAAGCTGCGGTTCTGTGTGCAAATGGACGTGCAGAGTCGGGGCTCGGGAGCTGCTTGCTGTGGGGGCACTTGGCAGGAGGGAGGGGCCAGGAGAGCCGGCGAGGGACCCAAGAAGAGGAGGATATAACATGTTTTGTTATTTAACCACTTGCCAACCGCACTATAGCCGAATGACGACTACAGCACAGTTGTCCAGTTTTCGAAGGACGTCATATGTCCTCCAGACACAGCTGATTTAGCCCTTTACCATGTGATCAGCTGTGTCCAATGACAGCTAATCACAATGTAAACACAATCTGGTTATCGGCATTACTTTCCTCACGCTGACAGCATGAGCAGAAGAGAGGAGAGCCAATAACTGGCTTGTGTGAAAGGGGCATCTTCTCTGATAATCTGTGCAGTCCCAACAGTGCCCATCAGATCTGCCTATCAATGCCCACCAGTGCTGCCAATCAGTGCCCACCAGTGCCCATCTGTGCTGCCTATCAGTGCCCATCAGTGTCACCTATCAGTGCCCATCAGTGCTGCCAATCAGTGCCCACCAGTGCCCATCTGTGCTGACTATGATTGCCCATCAGTGTCACCTATCAGTGACTATCAGTGCTGCCCATCGGTGCCACCTATCAGTGCAACCTCATCAGTGCCCATCAGTGCTACCTATCAGTGCCCACCAGTGCTGCCAATCAGTGCCCCTCCGTACTACCTATCAGGGCCCATCCGTGCTACCTATCAGTGACCATCAGTGCTGCCCATCAGTGCCACCTATCAGTGCAACCTCATCAGTGCCCATCAGTGCAGCCTATCAGTGACCATCAGTGCCGCCCATCAGTGCCACCCATCAGTGCAACCACATCAGTGCCCATCAGTGTCACCTATCAGTGCCCATCAGTGCTGCCCATCAGTGCCCATCTGTGCTGACTATGAGTGCCCATCAGTGTCACCTATCAGTGACCATCAGTGCTGCCCATCAGTGCCACCTATCGGTGCAACCTCATCAGTGCCCATCAGTGCTACCTATCAGTTCCCATCAGTGCTGCCAATCAGTGCCCCTCCGTACTACCTATCAGGGCCCATCCGTGCTACCTATCAGTGACCATCAGTGCTGCCCATCAGTGCCACCTATCAGTGCAACCTCATCAGTGCCCATCAGTGCTACCTATCAGTGCCCACCAGTGCTGCCAATCAGTGCCCCTCCGTACTACCTATCAGGGCCCATCCGTGCTACCTATCAGTGACCATCAGTGCTGCCCATCAGTGCCACCTATCAGTGCAACCTCATCAGTGCCCATCAGTGCAGCCTATCAGTGACCATCAGTGCCGCCCATCAGTGCCACCCATCAGTGCAACCACATCAGTGCCCATCAGTGTCACCTATCAGTGCCCATCAGTGCTGCCCATCAGTGCCCATCAGTGCCCATCTGTGCTGACTATGAGTGCCCATCAGTGTCACCTATCAGTGACCATCAGTGCTGCCCATCAGTGCCACCTATCGGTGCAACCTCATCAGTGCCCATCAGTGCTACCTATCAGTTCCCATCAGTGCTGCCAATCAGTGCCCCTCCGTACTACCTATCAGGGCCCATCCGTGCTACCTATCAGTGACCATCAGTGCTGCCCATCAGTGCCACCTATCAGTGCAACCTCATCAGTGCCCACCAGTGCTTCCAATCAGTGCCCATCCGTGCTGCCTATCAGTGCCCATCAGTGTCACCTATCAGTGACCATCAGTGCTGCCCATCAGTGCCACCCATCAGTGCAACCTCATCAGTGCCCATCAGAGCAGCCTATCAATGACCATCAGTGCTGCCCATCGGTGCCACCTGGCAGTGTAACCTCATCAGTGCCCATCAGTGCAGCCTCATCAGTGTCCATCGGTGAAGGAGAAAAATTACCTGTTTGCAAAATTTTATAGCAAACTATGAAAAACTTATTTTTTTCATTTATTTTGCAAAAATAAAAAACACAACAGTGAATAAATACCACCAAAAGAAAGTTCTATTTGTGTGAAAAAAAATGATAAAAATGTCATATGTGTACAGTGTTACATGACCGTGTAAATGTCATTCAAAGTACGCAGCGCTGAAAGCTGAAAATTGGCCTGGGCAGGAAGGGGGGAAAGTGCCCGGTAGGCAAGTGGTTGCAAAACAAAACAAGACTTTAATATCACTCTATGACATCACATAGGGGCATATTAATAATTCAAAAAAAATTGGATAGCAATTCTTATAATAAAAGTGCATTTGTTCTGTGTCGGTTTGAAAAAAATATGTTATTAGACTATTTCCTGTGGACGAATGTTCTTCATTGATTTAAAAGCAAAAAATACCAAATTTAGACATTAGATGGCGCTAAGTATCATAGGAATTTCTTAACCTCCTGAATACCATCTAGTGGCGGAATGCAGTATTTTCCCAGAATAAATTATCTTCAAAACATTCATCCAGCACAGAAAATAGCGCAATAACATTTTTTTTTTGCCCCGTTCACACAGAACGAATGCACATGCACTTTCACTGGGCAAATTGGGAATTTTTAATAAGTATACCCGTACATGTATTTTTTTTAATGCAAGCAATGTAAGTTCACTTGATTTGACTTGATATCGGCTTTTTTCAGTTCCTGTACAGCAGGAACAGCAGGAACAGCAGGAACAGCAGGAACAGCAGGAACAGCATAAGGAACCAATCAGTTGTGCTGCACTGCAAGAAGCATGCTGATAGGAAGAGAGAACAGAGAGATGAGCTCTATAGTGTGCTGCTTCTCCTTCTACTGTCCAGTCACAGGCTGGGGGGAGGGACAAGACCTTTAAGTTTGGCCGCACTGCAGCAGAGAAAAAAAATCAGGTCTCCTGCCAGGGAGGGCCGTGCTGTGTGACAGAGCTGTGTTAATCTTAGGACTGGACGGACAGACGCACAGTTCCTGTTCTTTCGCCTGTGTATTTAGCCGTATTTAGTTCATCTTTCGTTGGTTAATTGGTTCCTAATTAAATCAGCGCTATTGTATGTGTGTGATGGCGGTGGGGCCATTAGAGTGTAAGCTCTGGGGGATGACGTGGGTGGCTCCTTGTCCTCGGTAAATTGCTCCAGAATCTGTTGTCATGACATAAAAGAAAAGTAACAAAGCGGCAGCTTTATATTCTCCCCGCCGCCGCCGCCGCCGGCGTCTGACTGCACATCGAGCGATGTCTGGAGAGGTGTCGCCGCTCTCGCTATCAAGTCAAGCGGCGATAATCTCATCTGTATTAGAAACACGTCTCCATTTTTTTTTACATTTTTTTGCATGAAAGAAAAGAAAAGAGATGTTCTGCGTGTTATTTTACTAAAGCAGTTTTTTTTGTTTTTTTAACATAACATTGACACGGAACCCGTCACATACAAAGCAAGATCGCAGTGTTGTTGTTGTAGAGTGACGCAACTTAGAAAACCGATATTACAGACGTACCGCCATTGCTGAGAATTCACCCGGCTTTTTCCTTTTGGAGGGTCGGTGGGCACTAGGTTATTATTGTTTTTTTTGGTTAAAGCATTTTGGCACCAAACCCACCACATGCCAAGCAAGATCACCGTATTGTAGAGCAGAGTGACGCAATGTGGAATTCAATATCACAGCCAGTCAGGTTCCTCCATCCCAAACTCGCTCATCCATGACTTTACGGACCTTGCTTTGTGCACTGGTGGGCAGTCGTGTTGAAACTAAGGGGCCAAGCCCAACCCCTAAAAAATAACCCCACACCATAATCCCCCCTCCACCAAATGATTTGGACCAGTGCACAAAGCAAGGTCCATAAAGACATGGATGAGCCAGTTTGGGGTCGAGGAACTTGACTGTTTTTCAGGGGTTGGGCCTGGCCCCTCAGGGGTTGGGTTTGGCCCCTCAGGGGTTGGGTTTGTCCCCTCAGGGGTTGGGTTTGGCCCCTCGGGGGTTGGGTTTGGCTCCTTAGTTCCAGTGAAGGGAACTCTTAAGACGTCAGCATACCAAGACATTTTGGACAATTTCAGGCTCCCAACTTTGTGGGAACAGTTTGGGGACGCCCCTTCCTGTTCCAACACGACTGCACACAGGGGCGTTGCTAGGTGGCAAAAAGACCAGGGGCTTCAGCCCAAAGTCCAAGGCCAGAAATGGGGGGGGGGGGCTGGTGTATGTGACGCAGGCTTTTTTTTTGGCTGGGCCATGACCTACCTGACCTACCTACACTGACCTACCTGACCTACATACACTGACTTACATACACTGACCTACAAACACTGACCTACCTGACCTACATACACTGACCTACATACACTGACCTACCTGACCTACATACACTGACTTACATACACTGACCTACCTGACCTACATACACTGACCTACATACACTGACCTACCTGACCTACATACACTGACCTACATACACTGACCTACCTGACCTACATACACTGACCTACATACACTGACCTACCTGACCTACATACACTGACCTACATACACTGACCTACCTGACCTACATACACTGACTTACATACACTGACCTACATACACTGACCTACCTGACCTACATACACTGACCTACATACACTGACCTACAAACACTGACCTACCTGACCTACGTACATTGACCTACCTGACCTACAGTACATACTACACTGACCTACCTGACCTACATACACTGACCTACATACACTGACCTACAAACACTGACCTACGTACATTGACCTACCTGACCTACATACACTGACCTACCTGACCTACATACACTGATGGTAGTGACCTACATACACTGACCTACATACACTGACGGTAGTGACCTACCTACACTGACCTACATACACTGACGGTAGTGACCTACCTACACTGACCTACATACACTGACCTACCTACACTGACCTACATACACTGACCTACCTACACTGACCTACCTACACTAACCTACCTACACTGACCTACCTACACTGACCTGCCTGACCTACATACACTGACGGTAGTGACCTACATACACTGACCTACCTACATTAACCTACCTACACTGACATTTACATACACTGTCTGACCTACCTCAGCTCAGCCGTGGTGTGCGGTGTCACAGCAGGCAGTCAGTCAGTCGTCAGAGGAGGAGCCCAGGAGGAGAGGAGAGCCGCATTGTATTTCCCACCTTCTGGAGCCTGCAGCGCCTATGATGGACGTCCCGCCGTCCCGGCATTGGACCAGTGGGACGTCCATCATAGGCGTTGCAGGTTCCAGAAGGCGGGACCTGATATGGCACTCGGCCGCACTCAGCTACGGTACTCGCCGCTCGGGGCTAACAATGGAGAGCTGCATTCGGGGCTTAAGCAACCCCCCCCCCAGCCACCCCCTCCCGACGCCCCTGCCTGCGCACCAGTGCACAAAGCAAGGTCCATAAAGACATGGATGAGCGAGTTTGGGGTGGAGGAACTTGACTGGCCTGCACAGAGTCCTGGTCTCAACCCCGATAGAACACCTTTGGGATGAATTAGAGCGGAGACTGCGAGCCAGGCCTTCTCCTCCAACATCAGTGCCTGACCTCACAAATGCTCTTCTGGAAGAATGGTCACACATTCCCTTAGACACCCTCCTAAACCTTGTGGACGGCCTTCCCAGAAGAGTTGAAGCTGTTATAGCTGCAAAGGGCCAACTCAATATTGAACCCTCCGGACTAAGACTGGGGGGGCCATTCAATTTAATGTGTGTGTAAAGGCGGGTGTCCCAATACTTTTCTACCGATTGGCTTCTGTACAACCACCCTGTCAGATTTTTTCCCGGCTCGATCAGAGGCCCAGAGAACCCATTGATGGTTTATAGCGTGCCATGAAGACGGCTCTGACCGATATAATGTATATCGAAAAAAAAACCCCAGTTTTGATCGGCACGATTAAAGTTTAGTAACTCTTCCTGCCCAACTTTCTCCAGCAGCGAGTGAATATTCCCGAAGATCATTACGGATTTTGGATCTTCGAGAACCTTCATACTTCCCATATTTTCACAGAATTACTTGGCATCCGTCGGAGAGTCATTATGTTGGGGAGATGGTGAGGGATGAAGAGGCACCTGCACTCGCCAGGCGTTGAAGCCGCGCCAGGCTGGCTAATGGAAGGGCCACTTATCAGAAGCTCCCAATAATTGAGGTGGGAAATGAGGAGAACGTTTGTTGAATGTCTCACCAGGACGATTCCCCGGCTGATCGGCTGCTGAAAAGGAAGATAATTAAGTGGAGAATACAGAATAGTTCATTGTGAATGATTTCCTGCCGGAGCCGGTTCTATGCGGAATATTCCAAGGGGCGGGATTTGTGGAACATCAAATAAAAAGGGAAAATATGAAAAATAATTGGAGCAATTTATTTGTATCAATTAATCTCTATAAAGGAGGAAACAAAGAAAGACACGACAACGCTCGCTTTTCACTCCGATCTTCCATCACCCCCCCAGTCCCATTCCTCCCTAATCTTCCATCACCCCCCTTAACTCCCATTCCACCCCGATCTTCCATCACCCCCCCAACTCCCATTCCACCCCAATCTTCCATCACCCCCCTTAACTCCCATTCCACCCCAATCTTCCATCACCCCCCCAACTCCCATTCCACCCCGATCTTCCATCACCCCCCAACTCCCATTCCACCCCGATCTTCCATCACCCCCCCCCCCCAAATCCCATTCCACCCTGATCTTCCATCACCCCCCAACTCCCATTCCACCCTGATCTTCCATCACCCCCCCAAATCCCATTCCACCCCGATCTTCCATCACCCCCCCCCCATCAAATCCCATTCCACCCCGATCTTCCATCACCCCCCCAACTCCCATTCCACCCCGATCTTCCATCACCCCCCCCCAAATCCCATTCCACCCCGATCTTCCATCACCCACCCCCTCAAATCCCATTCCACCCTGATCTTCCATCACCCCCCCAACTCCCATTCCACCCTGATCTTCCATCACCCCCCCCCCCAAATCCCATTCCACCCCGATCTTCCATCACCCCCCCTCAAATCCCATTCCACCCCGATCTTCCATCACCCCCCAACTCCCATTCCACCCTGATCTTCCATCACCCCCCCCCAAATCCCATTCCACCCCGATCTTCCATCACCCCCCCCCAAATCCCATTCCACCCAATCTTCCATCAACCCCCCAACTTCCATTCCACCTCGATCTTCCATCACCCCCCAACTCTCATTTCCCCCCAAACTTCCATCTCTCCCCCAAATCCCATTCCACCCCGATCTTCCATCACCCCCCCCCAAATCCCATTCCACCCCGATCTTCCATCACTCCCCAACTCTCATTTCACCCCGATCTTCCATCTCTCCCCCAAATCCCATTCCACCCCGATCTTCCATCACCCCCCCCCCCCCCCCAAATCCCATTCCACCCGATCTTCCATCACCCCCCCCCCCAACTTCCATTCCACCTCGATCTTCCATCACCCCCCAACTCTCATTTCACCCCAAACTTCCATCTCTCCCCCAAATCCCATTCCACCCCGATCTTCCATAACCCCCCAACTCTCATTCCACCCCATTCTTCCATCACCCCCCCCCAATCCCATTCCACCAGATCTTCCATCACCCCCCCAACTCCCATTCCACCTCGATCTTCCATCACCCCCCCCAAATCCCATTTCACCCCGATCTTCCATCACCCCCCAACTCTCATTTCACCCCAAACTTCCATCTCTCCCCCAAATCCCATTCCACCCCGATCTTCCATCACCCCCCCCCAAATCCACCCCAATCTTCCATCACCCCCCCAAATCCCATTCCACCAGATCTTCCATCACCCCCCCAACTCCCATTCCACCTCGATCTTCCATCACCCCCCCCAAATCCCGTTCCACCCCGATCTTCCATCACCCCCCCAACTCCCATTCCACCCCGATCTTCCATCACCCCCCCCCCAACGCCCATTCCACACCGATCTTCCATCACCCCCCCCCCCAACTCCCATTCCACACCGATCTTCCATCCCCCCAACTCCCATTCCACCCGATCTTCCATCACCCCCCCCAAATCCCATTCCACCCCGATCTTCCATCACCCCCCAACTCTCATTTCACCCCGATCTTCCATCTCTCCCCCAAATCCCATTCCACCCCGATCTTCCATCACCCCCCCCAATCCAATTCCACCCCAATCTTCCATCACCCCCCTTAACTCCCATTCCACCTCGATCTTCCATCACCCCCCTTAAGTCCCATTCCACCTTGATCTTCCATCACCCCCCCCAAATCCCATTCCACCCGATCTTCCATCACCCCCCCAACTCCCATTCCACCTCGATCTTCCATCACCCCCCCCCCAAATTCCATTCCACCCTGATCTTCCATCACATCCCTGTACTCTCCCTACACAGCTCCACTCTTACTGAAAAGAGGGAGGGCAGCACTGTGAGTTATAGTTGGACTCTATTGCATGGGAAAGTGTTTTCACTCTAAGGGGGGCTTGCAAAAAGGAGGAGAGCAGAATGACGACTCAATCAGTGAGTTGCTGCTCCTTCATTGTTCAATCAGCAGGCTGGGAGAAGGTTGGTGACCAGAGAGAATGCTTACATGCAATGGAGAAAAGTAAGGTCACTTACCAAGTTGTTTGATCTTGAGCCAGGACTGAGCTGAATCTGGGTCAGGGTTGAACGACTCAGGGAGGCTGGATGACTCACCTGACATCTCTTCTGGTGCCTCCCCCCATTTCTGGAACTCTGGAGAAGCTTCCAGATGTAGTGGGTGGAAACTGGGAGGGGCTGTCATGCATATTTATGAGGGCCTCAACCAATCCCAACCAATCCCCAGCAAATGGGCTACCAGGGGGCAGACTCACCCTATAATACATAGGTATGAGTCCTGCCAGCAGGGACAGTAGGGTGGACAAAGGGTATGGAGTGCTAAGGAGGCTGTCGGTGGCCCTCGCAGGGTGCCCCCTAGTCTGGGGGAGGGGGGCCTCAGGTCTGGGGCTCGGGTGCTGGAAGCATCCCCCACAGCACACAGAGGAAACCCTTCCTGGAGGCACAGGAGCAAAGAGAGAGGACAGTGGGAGAAGGTCAGCACGTCCGGGAGAGTCAGCTGGGTGGGCTGGTGAGTGTCAGTCTGGGAGGACTGTGGGGAGAAGTAGCCAGGAGGACCAGTGAAAGGGGCAGCTGCAGGTGGGTTGGCAGTGCCTGAAGAGGTGTCAGTCTGGGAGGACTGTGGGGAGAGTGTCAGTCTGGGAGGACTGTGGGGAGAGTGTCAGTCTGGGAGGACTGTGGGGAGGGTGTCAGTCTGGGAGGACTGTGGGGAGGGTGTCAGTCTGGGAGGACTGTGGGGAGGGTGTCAGTCTGGGAGGACTGTGGGGAGAGTGTCAGTCTGGGAGGACTGTGGGGAGAGTGTCAGTCTGGGAGGACTGTGGGGAGGGTGTCAGTCTGGGAGGACTGTGGGGAGGGTGTCAGTCTGGGAGGACTGTGGGGAGGGTGTCAGTCTGGGAGGACTGTGGGGAGAGTGTCAGTCTGGGAGGACTGTGGGGAGAGTGTCAGTCTGGGAGGACTGTGGGGAGGGTGTCAGTCTGGGAGGACTGTGGGGAGGGTGTCAGTCTGGAGGACTGTGGGGAGGGTGTCAGTCTGGGAGGACTGTGGAGAGAGTGTCAGTCTGGGAGGACTGTGGGGAGGGTGTCAGTCTGGGAGGACTGTAGGGAGGGTGTCAGTCTGGGAGGACTGTGGGGAGAGTGTCCGTCTGGGAGGACTGTTGGGAGAGTGTCAGTCTGGGAGGACTGTGGGGAGGGTGTCAGTCTGGGAGGACTGTGGGGAGGGTGTCAGTCTGGGAGGACTGTAGGGAGGGTGTCAGTCTGGGAGGACTGTGGGGAGAGTGTCAGTCTGGGAGGACTGTTGGGAGAGTGTCAGTCTGGGAGGACTGTGGGGAGGGTGTCAGTCTGGGAGGACTGTGGGGAGAGTGTCAGTCTGGGAGGACTGTGGGGAGGGTGTCAGTCTGGGAGGACTGTGGGGAGGGTGTCAGTCTGGGAGGACTGTGGGGAGGGTGTCAGTCTGGGAGGACTGTGGGGAGAGTGTCAGTCTGGGAGGACTGTGGGGAGGGTGTCAGTCTGGGAGGACTGTGGGGAGAGTGTCAGTCTGGGAGGACTGTGGGGAGGGTGTCAGTCTGGGAGGACTGTGGGGAGGGTGTCAGTCTGGGAGGACTGTGGGGAGGGTGTCAGTCTGGGAGGACTGTGGAGAGAGTGTCAGTCTGGGAGGACTGTGGGGAGGGTCTCAGTCTGGGAGGACTGTGGAGAGAGTGTCAGTCTGGGAGGACTGTGGGGAGGGTGTCAGTCTGGGAGGACTGTGGGGAGGGTGTCAGTCTGGGAGGACTGTGGGGAGGGTCTCAGTCTGGGAGGACTGTGGAGAGAGTGTCAGTCTGGGAGGACTGTGGGGAGAGTGTCAGTCTGGGAGGACTGTGGAGAGAGTGTCAGTCTGGGAGGACTGTGGGGAGGGTGTCAGTCTGGGAGGACTGTGGGGAGAGTGTCAGTCTGGGAGGACTGTGGGGAGGGTGTCAGTCTGGGAGGACTGTGGGCAGGGTGTCAGTCTGGGAGGACTGTGGAGAGAGTGTCAGTCTGGGAGGACTGTGGGGAGAGTGTCAGTCTGGGAGGACTGTGGGGAGAGTGTCAGTCTGGGAGGACTGTGGGGAGGGTGTCAGTCTGGGAGGACTGTGGGGAGAGTGTCAGTCTGGGAGGACTGTTGGGAGAGTGTCAGTCTGGGAGGACTGTGGAGAGAGTGTCAGTCTGGGAGGACTGTGGGGAGGGTGTCAGTCTGGGAGGACTGTGGGGAGGGTGTCAGTCTGGGAGGACTGTGGGGAGGGTGTCAGTCTGGGAGGACTGTGGGGAGAGTGTCAGTCTGGGAGGACTGTGGGGAGAGTGTCAGTCTGGGTGGACTGTGGGGAGAGTGTCAGTCTGGGAGGACTGTGGGGAGAGTGTCAGTCTGGGAGGACTGTGGGGAGAGTGTCAGTCTGGGGGGACTGTGGGGAGAGTGTCAGTCTGGGAGGACTGTGGGGAGAGTGTCAGTCTGGGAGGACTGTGGGGAGAGTGTCAGTCTGGGAGGACTGTGGGGAGAGTGTCAGTCTGGGGGGACTGTGGGGAGAGTGTCAGTCTGGGAGGACTGTGGGGAGAGTGTCAGTCTGGGAGGACTGTGGGGAGGGTGTCAGTCTGGGAGGACTGTGGGGAGAGTGTCAGTCTGGGAGGACTGTGGGGAGGGTGTCAGTCTGGGAGGACTGTGGGGAGGGTGTCAGTCTGGGAGGACTGTGGGGAGGGTGTCAGTCTGGGAGGACTGTGGGGAGGGTGTCAGTCTGGGAGGACTGCGGGGAGAGTGTCAGTCTGGGAGGACTGTGGGGAGGGTGTCAGTCTGGGAGGACTGCGGGGAGAGTGTCAGTCTGGGAGGACTGCGGGGAGGGTGTCAGTCTGGGAGGACTGTGGGGAGGGTGTCAGTCTGGGAGGACTGTGGGGAGAGTGTCAGTCTGGGAGGACTGTGGAGAGAGTGTCAGTCTGGGAGGACTGTGGGGAGGGTGTCAGTCTGGGAGGACTGTGGGGAGAGTGTCAGTCTGGGAGGACTGTGGGGAGAGTGTCAGTCTGGGGGGACTGTGGGGAGAGTGTCAGTCTGGGAGGACTGTGGGGAGAGTGTCAGTCTGGGAGGACTGTGGGGAGAGTGTCAGTCTGGGAGGACTGTGGGGAGAGTGTCAGTCTGGGAGGACTGTGGGGAGGGTGTCAGTCTGGGAGGACTGTGGGGAGAGTGTCAGTCTGGGAGGACTGTGGGGAGAGTGTCAGTCTGGGAGGACTGTGGGGAGAGTGTCAGTCTGGGGGGACTGTGGGGAGAGTGTCAGTCTGGGAGGACTGTGGGGAGAAGTAGCCAGCAGGGCCAGTGAAAGGGGCAGCTGCAGCCAGGTGGGTTGGCAGTGCCTGAAGTGGTGGTGCTGGGCTCAGTGACCACAGAGAGGAATTGCTGGGAACGTGTGAGCTTTGTCCTGCTATCTCTAAGTATCAGAGCGCTCTGCTTGTAATGGGACTTTTCTACCAAATTGCAACGCGCCGGAGTTCTGCAGCCAAGTGAGTGCTGGATAAAGCAATGGACTGTATATAGGAGACGTCGTCCCTGAAGTTTGTTTGAAGTCAAGTGGGCATTCCATAATCTCCCTTCTCTATCCAAATTATTACCCTCAATAAAAACACAAAAAAAAAATAGTACTGGACTGTTCTCTGACTTTGGGAATACAGTGTGCCTGGCTGTGCAGGGTGGGGGATCCCATTCTACTTGCGGTTTCTTTGCGGGAGGGGGTGGGGGGGCATCAGTGGTCTTCTTCTTCTCTTTCTAGGTGACATCTGTATATAGAGCCATAGAAAGAGCTGAATATTGTGAAGATTCCTAGGGAGCCGTTATAGCTGCATGTTGACGTATAGCAGCGCATCGCACAGATGGCCGCAGTTATAGCAACTACGGTGGTGATTTAATCAGCTTGGCAATCCATGCCGGAGACATTATAGTCTTAAAGCTGCACATTCAATCGTGAGATGGAGGCATAACCAATAGAGGAATTGCTATACATTGTATGACAAAGCACCCCCCCCCCCCCCAATTTACGGACAGAACCCTGTTTGTGATTTACATAATTAATGCAGGAAATGCGGTGACCGGGCTGGAGGGCTCGTCTCCATTTTATTTGCAGCAACAACTGTGGAGGTCAGCAAGTGGAGGGCAATGGTAAATGTTGTGTCTAGGATTTGTATGATGTGCGATCTTATTTAAAAATGGAAACTTGAAAAAATGGAAAGTTTAAAAATGATAGAACCCCCCCCCCCCCTTTTTTTTTTCTTTCTTTCTTATTGCTTTTTGGCATTTGGTTTATACCTGCCCTCTATTCATACCTTTCCATGGTCCCCGGTCTTTTACGCAGACCAACGCCCCCCCTGCCACGAGGTCGGAGTATTGACCTTTTTTTTTTTTTTTTTCGTTCAAATATTTTATTTAAGAGAAAAAATACAATACAAGGAATCATACAATCAGTTTGTAGGTTAACAAGATGTACAGATGTAGAATACAAGGCTTCTCAATTGCTTAACAGAAAGTATATATTTTCATATGAATATGTAACTCGAAATATCATTTGAAAATATTTCTCTTATTAAGGCAAACGTGTATAATATTGTGAGATAAATTAAATCCAAAATATGAATGATAACATCAAGAATCAGGGTTGGAGGCAGGGGCGTTGCTAGGGGGTGGCTTTTGGGGCTACAGCCCCGAATCACTTAGAGACGGTCGTGGCCTCTCTGCAGCCGAGCTGTGAGTGCGGCGGGCAGCACTGGGGACCCTGATGTAAATGGGGGAGGCCCTCTGGGAACCCTGATGTAATGATAATTTATGTAATATACAGTATATACATATAAATCTAAATAAATAAAAAAAAAAAAAAAAAATATATATATATATATATATATATATATATATATATATATATATACACACACACGAATATTAGGTATGGCTTTATTTACTTCAATGCGGTGGGCTCTAGCCCCAGATCTTTTGTAGACCTAGCAACGCCCCTGGTTGGAGGAGACACAATATCTTATAGAGCGTAGACATGGGGGCCGTCAAAAAATTCGTTTTGTTTCGTATAAAAAAAAAATTTGTAATTCGTAATTCGTGTACGAAATTTAATTCGGATTCATACGAAATATGAATTTTGTACGAGTCGTTACAAATCGTTACAAATATTGACACTCTACGAATAATAACGAATTATCCAAAAACGTATTAACGTTACATAACACAAGTCTATTGTCTATTGTTCACCAATCACTCAGAGGAAGTACGAAATCCGAAATTTCGTTTACGAATACGAAATTTCGTATTTCGTAATTCCTCTGAGTGATTGGTGAACAATAGACAATAGACTTGTGTTATGTAACGTTAATACGTTTTCGGATAATTCGTTATTATTCGTAGTGTCGATATTCGTTATACTGAATCTCCAATTCATTCGAATCATTCGTTATATCCGCTATCATTTCTTTCATATTAGTTGAAATTCATCATTTGGTAGTTTGGATTCGGATAATTTGGATAATTTGGATAATTTGGATCCGAAATTCGTAAACGAAATTCGTATTCGTAAAATTTCGTAATTCGGATTCGTACGAATTTTCAAAAATTCGTACGAATTTCCGATTCATACGAAACTAATCGCACATGTCTAATAGAGCGAGGGAATGGTTATCTTCGGGATAGTAGGGGAGGGTAAGGGATCAATCCAGGACCAAGGTCCATCCACGTGGCTTGGTTATTCCCGGGAAGAAGGGTAAATAATCGGACCATCCCAAGTGTCTCCTTTTGTAGTAATATTGTTAAAAATATGAAGCTGGTTAAGTAGCTTGGATTCATATATGCAGGAAGGGGGAAAGGTGTGAATAGGGAGGTATATATAAAGGAGGTGAGTATTGACATTTTGTCCTACAATATTGCTATGTTGTATGTGCTCCTACCTGCTTTATGGCTTTACGCTTCTTTATTAGGATCCCCCTGCGCGGGCGACCGGCTGTTTTGTTGTCTTCAAATCTTCAATAAAAAATGACTGCACCAGAAATGAAGGGATATCCCAAAATTTTCTGTATTAATCAAACGTTAAAGCGATAAATACTCGACTACAGCTTCCAAACAAGGGGTCTTACTGAACTGCTGGGTCCAGGTGCACAGAGGATTTCCCTGATGTGTAATCCTGCTTTTATTAGTAAGACATGAAAACAAACACAAGCCAAAGCCTAAGATCAACAGCAGCAGAGTCCCCGAAGGGGAAGGAAAGGAGAAGGGAAAAAGGAAAAGAAGGATGGGAATTAGGAAGATAGGAAGGAAGGAAGGAGGGAAGGAAGAGGAAAGCAATGAAAAATGGAAAGAAAAATGAAAAGAAGTATGAGAATTAGGAAGATAGGATGGAAGGAAAGAAGAAAAACGAAAAGAAGGGTGAGAAGCAAGAAGAAGATATAGCCAAAGCTAACAGCAACAGGGCTAGTAAACCCAAAATGATATTTTAGTTATTGGTGGACCGTGGTGGACTGAGTCCACTGATGAATGGAGGGAAGAAAGGAAGTAAGGAAAGAAAGGCGGAAAGAAGAAAGGGGAAACAAAGAAGAATGGAAATAAAAAGGAAAGAAGGCTGGGAAGTAGGAGGTTAAAGCCAAAAGCAACGGGGCCAGTAAACCCAAAAGTGATATATGACGGGAGTCACTTTGGGCAGGGGGCTTGCGGAACCCAGCTTCTCTTGGAGAGCTCTGGAAACTCCTTGTCCAGCTCCTCTGACCCCCCCCCCCACCCCATGTGTACGCACAGGGGGACCGAGAACCCCAGTCTGATCCTAACTAATCAGATTCACTGTACAACCACACTGGAATATTGTGTATATATATATATATATATATATATATATATATATATACAGTATCTCACAAAAGTAAGTACACCCCTTTACACTTTTGTAAATATTTTCTTCTATCTTTTCATGTGACAACACTGAAGAAATGACACTTGTCTACAATGTAAAGTAGTGAGTGTACAGCTTGTATAACAGTGTAAATTTGCCGTCCCCTCAAAATAACTCAACACACAGCCATTAATGTCTAAATCGCTGGCAACAAAAGTCAGTACACCCCTAAGTGAAAATCTCCAAATTGGACCCAATTAGCCATTTTCCCTCCCCGGTGTCATGTGACTCGTTAATGTTACAAGGTTTCAGGTGTGAATGGGGAGCAGGTGTGTTAAATTTGGTGTTATCGCTCTCACTCTCTCATACTGGTCACTGGAAGTTCAACATGGCACCTCATGGCAAAGAACTCTCTGAGGATCTGAAAAAAAAAGAATTGTTGCTCTACATAAAGATGGCCGAGGCTATAAGAAGATTGCCAAGACCCTGAAACTGAGCTGCAGCACGGTGGCCAAGACCATACAGCGGTATAACAGGACAGGTTCCCCTCAGAACAGGCCTCGCCATGGTCCACCAAAGAGGTTGAGGTCACGTGCTCAGCGTCATATCCAGAGGTTGTCTTTGGGAAATAGACGTATGAGTGCTGCCAGCATTGCAAGCAAAGAAGAAGAAAAAAAGGCAAAGAAGGCTGGAAAGTAGGAGGATAACGACAAAGGTAACAACAACAGAGCAGGTAAACCCAGAAGTTATATTTTAGCTATTGGTGGACCCTGGTCAACTGAGTTTGATGATTCAATGGAGAAAAGGAAGGAAGGGAAGGAGGGAAGAAGGAAAGAGAAATAAAAAGGAAAGAATGCTGGGAAGTAGGAGGGTAAATCCAAAGCTAACAGCAACATGGCCGGTAAACCCAAAAGTGATATTTAACTAGCCGATGAACTCTGGTGGACTGATCTGCTGATGAAGAGATGGAAGGAAGAAAGGAAGTAAGGCAAGTAGGAAGAGCGAATGAGAAGGGACAAAAAAGCAAAGAAAAAAATGATGAGAAGAAGGAAGATAAAGCCAAAGCTAACAGATGCAGGGTCAGTAAACTCAAAAGTGATATTTTAGTCATTGATTGAATATGGTAGACTTATGCGGCGTACACACGGTCGGAATTTCCGATGGAAACAGTCCGATGGGAGCTCTTCATCGGATTTTCCGACCGTGTGTACGCCCAACGGTCTTTTTCTGTTGGAATTTCCGACGGACTTTGGATTGAGAACCTGTTCTCAATTTTTCCGACGGAAAACCTTTCTATCGGATTTTCCGATCGTGTGTATGCAATTCCGACACGCAAAATTCCGACGCATGCTCGGAAACAATTTGACGCATGCTCGGAAACATATCGGCGCATGCTCGGAAGCATTAAACTTCCCTTTTATAGTGCTGTCGAACGTGTTTTATGCCGCTGTGTTATTGACCGTCGGAATTTGGTGTAACCGTGTGTAGGCAACACAGCTTGAGCGGAATTCCGTCGGAATTCCGTCGGAAAAACTGTCAGAGTTTTTTCCGAAGAGAATTCCGACCGTGTGTACGCGGCATTAGTAGTCCTCTGATGAATGGAGAGAAGAAAGGAAGGATCGAAAGAAGGATGGAAGGTGGAAAGGGAGGAATAAAGAAAGGCAAAGCAAAGGAGAGGAAAAAGAAAAGAAAGAAGTTAAACAAAAGCTTTTAAACCCAAAAGTGATATTTTACTTATCAATGGACCTTGGTGGACTGGGTCTACCAATGAATGGAAGGGAGGGAGGGAAGGAAGAATAAAAGGAAGGTAGAAAGGAAGAAAACACCTGTTTCGTTTTCTAAAAATGATACTATTCCAGTGATGGATACAAGAGGGGTTAACGATTTAAGCCTGTATAAAAGTTGAACCTTTTCAGGAAAAGCGTTTCCGTAAAATGCACGGGACACGTTCTGCAGAAGAACAATCTCACCACCACCGTTTTGGGTCTTCTTGCAGGAGAGCTCAGCAGTGACCTTGAAGGAGCAGCTGGAGGAAATCTGAATTATGTTACACACAGCAAAACGTGGAGAGAACAGATTATCCATGCAGCTTTCCTCCTGCGTCTCGTAAATGCTTGAACTGTAAGTGAGGAAGAAACTGGACACTAATGATGTTAGAGAATAAGAGGACTAAAAGGTGACCTCAACGCACACAGGAACATTTACACTGACTGGGTGACACCGCTTAACATTAAACTTTAGGCAGATATTAAAAAACACAAATTAATACGGCCACGTATTCAATAATACATAATATATACCAGTGATGGAGAACCTTTTTGAGCCCGAGTGCCCAAACTGAAATAAATACATTGGTTTTGTGTTGCAAAGAGCCAAAACAGCAATTTGCGAGAGAGGGGGGTGGAGCGAAAGAGAGGGGTTGTGTGAGAGAGAGGGGACAGCGAGAGTGAGGGGTGTGAGAGAGATACTGTGAGGGAGATGGGCTGAGAGAGAGAGGGGGTGCGAGAGATATGCTGAGAGAGAGCGAGGGGCTGAGAAAGGGGAGAGGGGGTGAGAGAGAGGGAGAGGGGACATAGAGAGAGGGGTGTGAGAGAGATGCTGAGAGAGAGGGGGGCTGAGAGGGAGGGGGTTGAGAAAAAGGGAGAGGGGGTGAGAGAGAGGAGAGGGGACAGAGAGAGAGGGGTGTGAGAGAGATGCTGAGAGAGAGGGGCAACAGAGAGAGGGAGAGGGGCAACCGAGAGAGGGAGAGGGGCAACAGAGAGAGGGAGAGGGGCTGAGAAAGAGGGGTGTGAGAGAAATGTGAGAGACAGAAGGAACAGAGAGAGGGAGGGGGGGCAGAGAGAGAGAGAGATGGGGGACAGAGAGAGAGGGTGTGAGAGAAATGCTGAGAGAGAGGGGGGCTGAGAGGGAGGGGGCTGAGAAAGAGGGAGAGGGGGTGAGAGACAGGGAGAGGGGACAGAGAGAGAGGGGTGTGAGAGAGATGCTGAGAGAGAGGGGCAACAGAGAGCGGGAGAGGGGCAACCGAGAGAGGAGTGTGAGAGAAATGCTGAGAGAGAGAATGAACAGAAAGAGGGAGGGGGGACAGAGAGGGAGGGGTGTGAGAGATATGCTGAGAGAGAGGGGGGCTGAGAGGGAGGGGGCTGAGAAAGAGGGAGAGGGGGTGAGAGACAGAGAGAGGGGACAGAGAGAGAGGGGGTGTGAGAGAGATGCTGAGAGAGAGGGGTGTGAGAGAAATGCTGAGAGAGAGAATGAACAGAAAGAGGGAGGAGGACAGAGGGAGAGAGAGAGAAAGAGAGAGATGGGGGGGACAGAGAGAGAGAGGGAACAGAGAAAGAGAAGGGGGGCAGAGAGAGAGAAGAGGGACAGAGAGAGAGGGGTGCAAGAGAGATGCTGATAGAGGGGCGAGCTGAGAGAAAGAGGGTGGGGGGTTGGAAAAACAGGGGTGGCTGAAAGAGAGGGAGGGGGGCTGAGAGGAGAGAGAGACCTCTAGCTCTGTCCTGGACCCTCTCATGTGCCCACAGAGATGGCTCTGCGTGCCAGCTGTGGCACCCGTGCCATAGGTTTGCCATCACTGATATATACAGTATGTTGTTTTTTTTATATAAGCAGTGTAAGTACCTGAATGTGACTTGATATCAGCCTCTTGCAGTCCATGTGCAGCAGAGCTTAGACTGGGAGAAGCACAAGGAGCCTGTAGGATCCTTTTTGTGTCGGTCCTACCCCATGGTAGGAGTTGGCAATGCCCCTCAACCCCTCTTAGATCATAGAGTATAAATGTGGTAGTGGGAGGACTCAAAATGGGTAGTCGAGCCTGATAAAATCCTAATTTTCTATTGAGAGTGACCTGCTCATGGATCAAGCAAGGAAGGTCATACACCAATTACATCACTGGCATACGTAGTTTATTGGGCCATACAAAGCCCCTCTCTAATGCGTTTCACCCTGACGGTCTTAGTTATAGTGATTAAATACATTAGAGAGGGCTGGTCTCCAGCATGTTACTGTCAGAAACCATGAAATCAGGCCGAGACAGAAGTACAGTTAAATCACACTTGTTTAATAATAAAAGTAAAAAGAACAAACGTAGTCGAAACATATCCAAAGTTCAGTAACCGGAAACGGATAGTCAGCCAAGCCAGAAATCAGGGATCAATGTAGTGGAACAGCAAGCAGGATCTGGAGCCAGAAGGGATGTCAGCAAAGCAAGTCTTGAACAGGATCGCAGGAGAGCGTCTCTCTGATGTTGACCAGGGCGAAGGCAGAGCTCCTCTGGACTGGACGGCTTAACCACTTCAGCCCCGGACCAATTGGCAGCCAAAGGACCAGGCCCCTTTTTGCGATTCGGCACTGCGTCGCTTTAACTGACAATTGCGCGGGCGTGCGACGTGGCTCCAAAACAAAATTGGCGTCCTTTTTTTCCCACAAATAGAGCTTTCTTTTGGTGGTATTTGATTGCCCCTGCGGTTTTTATTTTTTGCGCTATAAACAAAAATAGAGCGACAATTTAAAAAAAAATGCAATATTTTTTGCTTTTTGCTATAATAAATATCCCCAAATATATATAAAAAAACATTTTTTTCCTCAGTTTAGGCCGATACGTATTCTTCTACATATTTTTGGTAAAAAAAAAAAAAAATCGTAATTAGCGATTATTGATTGGTTTGCGCAAAAGTTATAGCGTTTACAAAATAGGGGATAGTTTTATAGCATTTTTATTAATATTTTTTTTTTTACTAGTAATGGCGGCGATCTGCGATTTTTATTGTGACTGCGACATTATGGCGGACACATCGGACATTTTTGACACATTTTTGGGACCATTGTCATTTATACAGCAATCAATTACTACAAATCAAAGGGGGAACGGAGATTCGCTGTCCAAGGACCACGGCTATGGAACGCGCTACCAACCGACATCCGCATGGAAGAAAACCATCAGGCCTTCAGGAAAAAACTCAAGACCTACCTCTTCTAGAAGCTTCACAACAAAGCACGAATACAGCGCCTTGAGGCGATTCAGTTCGCATTGTTAGCGCTAAGTTATTCATTCATTCATTCATTCATTCAAATGCATTGATTCCTGTATAAATGACAGTTGTAGTGAACGAGTTAACCACTAGGGGGAGGGGAGGGGTTATGGGCTGTGATGTGTGTGTGTTTTTTTACATTAGGGGGCGGGGCTGACGTCTGACGTCATTGATCGGCTTTCCCGATGACCGGGAACAGCCAATCAATGACAGGCAGAGTAGGAAGCGCGGGAGAGGTTTGTTTACACAGACCTCTCCCCGTTCTTCAGCTCCGTAACCCGATCGTAGGACACCAGCGGCGATCGGGTCCTCTGGTCCCGCGGCCGGGGTCACGGAGCTCCCAACCCCAACGCATTTAAAGGGCCACGTACAAGTGGTTTTGCCTGCCCGTGCCATTCTGCTGACGTATATATGCAGTGGGGCGGTCGGGAAGCGGTTAAGTAGGCAGGACTGACGAGCAAGATATCATCAACAGCTGAGTAACTGTGGAGAGAGATAGGAGCTGGCAATTAGCGGACAGAGAAGAAAGGGCTGAGCCCAGACCTGACAGCTACATACTGTGAATGGCCAAATAAACTGCATTTGCCAGTGATGTCATCAGTGTAGGATCTTCCTTGCTTGATCTAATGAACAGGTCACTCTCTCTCACCAGAAACCTAAGTCATTTTCGGCTCCTCCCACTACCACATTTATACCCTACCATATAATAGGGGTGGAGTGGCATTGGCCACACCTAACAACCATGACTTCATCAATGTGTGACCTTCCTTGCTTGGCATGAGTTTCAGAGTATGGATGGCTCCCAGGATCGGCACCTACCATGCCTGCAATGAAGGGAACTGCTGAGGCTTTTTGACTGGTGGGCTTTTAAAGCATCTGCTCACCTGTCCATGGGAACTACTGTTCATGAGTAGCCAAGGGCCCAGGTCCCCCCTTCTTCCTTGGGGAGCCTCGTCAGGAGAACTAGGACTTGAAATTAAGGAGAAAGAACCCGCCTTTCCCTGATACTGTGGGCATTGGGTTCATCCAGAAGGTTTGGTAAACTGTACTGTAAGAAGTATGTCAAGAAAGTTCTTAGTCTAAGCCTGACCTTGGCGTACCTAAAGAAATTAAAGTAAGTTTTAAAGTTAAAGTGGAGTGCCCACAAAAAAAAAAATTAAAAGTCAGCAGCTACAAATACTGCAGCTGCTGACTTTTAATAATCGGACACTTACCTGTCCCGGGGTCCAGCGATACGGGGGAACGAGGCCCCCCCCGTTCCCCGCTCCGCTCGCGGCGCCGGCATTCTTAATGTGGGAACCCGGCTGTGGCTTCACAGCCGGGCACCCACTGCGCATGCGCGAGCGGCGCCGTGCGCCGTGATTCGACGCTCACTCATCTGGGACACGTGACAGGTCCCAGATGACTGTGCGGCGCCTAGGGGAAGTGACGTCAGTGCCTGGGCACTGAAGGTGGCAGACTACGAGGGACCCCCCTAGCAACAGGCATTTAGAGGTGAGTAAAACATTTTTTTTTTTCCAATTATTTTTTTTTTCTTTTTTTAATGATTTTTAAGACAATTTTTTTTTTTTGGTGGCAACACCACTTTAAGTGTTTTATGCAGGTAAGTCTATGCCTGGTAAAGAATACGAGAATAGGCTCTGTTGGGGATAGTAGTACTTGGCCTGCCATAGGGTCGCCACACTTGAGGAGTAATTGGGGTTCCCTTCTCCCCAAATGAGTCGTTTGAACTTGGGCTTTGGCATCTTGATGGCCACTTGGGGCCACAGTGGACCCCCAAGGGTGCAGCCTGGACCTTTTGACGTGAATATTTCCCAGTCACAGCAGTGGAGCTGTGAAGAAATGAGCCTCGAGTTAAGATTTTTTTCTGTCCATCTCTGGAAGGCAGTAATTGGTATGAAGGTATAATATGTTGGCTTCCATAGAATTTCTAATTATAATATTGCAATTATTATAAGACCAATTTAGATGCAATCAGATGGTTCTCATATTTTTCCCACATCGGCTCGCAGACCTTGTACCGCAGCCAGCTCAGGATCAAAGATCTCCTTCTCAGTAAGCCCAACAAACAATTTCTCCCTCGTAGTGAGACCAGAAGATCAATGCGTTGTGTAGCGGTACATTGGTAAATATTATTACACGAGCCACAAGCTCCAGAGTTCAACAGAGGCCCGACCGTAATCAATACACATTTCACGAAATCGCAGGGCAAACAGATGACGATGGCCTCGAAAAGAGACAGCGGAGAACAAGAGAAATATTGGATTATTGGAGTGTGGTGTTGGCGTAGCACGGCCTGCTCAATTCTCAGAGACTTGTTACTGTAATGAGTAATGATACAGAATTGCTTCAAAGTAGCAGATCGCTTTTCTCCTTGACCTTTTTGGCTTTAGATCAGTCGTCTACAAATTGTGGCCCTTTGCTTGCCTTTATCAGACCCTTGGGACGATTTTCCTCCAACTGATACCATTGATGGGGCACCATTCCTTCCACTGACACCATTGATGGGGCACCATTCCTTCCACTGACACCATTGATGGGGCACCATTCCTTCCACTGACACCATTGATGGGGCATTATTCCTTCCACTCATGACACCAATGAGACACTATTCCTCTCACTAAAACCAATGATGGGGAATCATTTATTCCCACTGACGCCAGGGCATTTTCTACGCCCACTGGCCACAGTCTGACCCCCCTCCCCCCACCCTAAAGCCTAAAGGATGGTAAACTGGCCTATTGTTTAGAAAGTATGGAGAGCCCTGCGTTAGATGGTGACTTCAGCAAACTTGGGGTCTATATATAAAACATATGCTGTGCAAATGTCTCAAGCATTTTCACAGCCGCCATGAATAATTCCCATAGTTTGTCCAATATGTGTATTTTCTACGATCATCAGCTCTGTCTAGTGCAGTGGTTCTCAACCACCGAAATATGGCCCAATGCCGGGCCGCAGCTTCCCCTGTTCTGGGCATCCCGCCAGCTGCAGATCCTTTAACCTTTTGCAATGCTTCCCAGCACCAATAAGGTCCTTCAACTGCCCATAGCGACCAACAACGTCTTCAGGCTCTCTGAGAGTCCTCACCCTGTACAGTACACCCCAAACTCCCACAGTGCCATCCAGTCTTCCACAGTGCCCCCCCCCCCCCATCCTGCTGCAGAGCCTTCAGACCTCCATAGTGTTCCAACCTTCAACGGGGCCCTGTTGTGCTCCCCAACAGGGCTGGGACAAGGAATGGGCAGGAGGAACGGCTGGTGGTTCTTTTGGCGGGTTGTGCTCGAATAGGTGATTGGGAATTGGGGGGGGTTGTACTAGGAGAGTGTATTTCCGTTAGGAAGGGGGATTGGGGGGGGGGGTAATTCTGCTAGTAGGGATGATTGAAGGGATTTGTACTAAGGGGGACATATGGGGGGAGGTGTGCTTGGAGGGGGGAGAGGATTTATGCTCAGAGGGTAAATTTAAGGGGTAGAGGAGATGTTCTAGGAGAGGGGAGTTGGGGGGGGGGAGAGGATATGACCAGAAAGGGGGGATTGGCACTGGCTAAAGGGTAATTATTGTGGGGGGGGGGGGGGTGGATTTTGGCTTGCAAAGGGAATTTATGCTTAGGGGCTAAGTGTGAAGACTTGTGTCCAAATTATTATTATTTTTGTGGGGAGGGGGGATTTTTGCTGACACATGATGCTCATACATTTTGGGGTTTGGTGTCATTTGGCATCTTCTCCCTGTGAGCTAGATGACCTTGTCTCGGCAAAATTAGGTTTGGCCTAGGGTGTCAAAAATCCTTGTCACCAGCCCTGAGTAGAAGATATTTGAAGAAGGTACCTAGTGATACCTTCAGAGAAAAGAGAAGATGTAAAAATGTATCTAATAAAAACATCCTCCCAAAATTAGCACAACATACAAAAGCATTAATCTCTGACAGGTTTCATGCTCTACTCATCTCTATCTGAAATAGCAGATCGTATATCATCTACATACCAAGTGATGCCTGCATGCATACTCTCATACCATCCAAAGCGTCCAACCTCAAGGAGCCCCCTCATGCATATTTCTGTTTCAAAAAAACATTCCTCTCAGCTTCAAAATCTAAACACAGACCACTCCTATAATAAACATCAAATACAGAATAAAAATAAATTATAAATTATGGAACCTCTAGGAGATGTATGTAATCATTTTTAACTCTTTCTCAATGTTTTTATGGTTAATTAAGGGTGTAAGAGGGGCTTAGTGGTTGGCTGGATTTGGCACCAAGAGCACAATTCCCAACCCTCTTGTCTTTGCTAGAACACTATCCTTCCTGCTAAGGCCCAACCCTCTGCCATCTTGTGCCCCGCTCCATGCCAGTGTCCTCCACATGACATTCCCGGCCCCTTGACCTTCATATCCCCAAAGGAAGGAATGCCCATGAGTAGAAATAATTTTGCTGCACTTTACTGGTTGAATTCAGGAAATGGCATAAACAGTCACGTCACATCGAGTCGCTTGACATTACACAGTCAGTCACATTTAGTGGACAGCCCGCTGTAGTCACATGTGAAAGCATATGCAGCGCCTTTAGCAGCCATCTCCCATAATACCGTCTCTTCTACCCCCCGGGGTCATTATTGTTCACAGGACTGTGCTCTTGGTAGTCACCTCACCGCTAGGTACATCTACCCCGAGGACCCTCCAGGGAAACAGCCTCACATAGGGATCTCATGACCTGGACCTTTTGCCATCTGCCCTAGCCCAAAATAAAGAATGGGAATAAAAAGGGGAAAGGAACAAAAAATGAGAGGTTAGATCAGATGTCTAGGAGAGGTCCCCAAGACTGAACACCCGGCTCAGAGCCCAAATAGTTGAAAGGCCTCAATACAGGCTTAAAGGCGAAATCCTGCTCTCTTGTCACTTCCTCCAGGACTTTTACCAAGCCTCTCCCATCCTATGGGACTCCCTACACCTATCTGTCCAGCTGTCTCCTACTCTGTCCACTTTTGGGCGACCTCTGAAAACCCTTCTCTTCAGAGAAGCCTATCCCACCTCCAACAACAGTATTTCCACTTTCTTCATCAGCTCACCCCCTCCCCCCCACAGTTATTACATTTTGTATCACTTGACCCTCCCTTTTAGATTGTAAGCTCTCTGATTCCCCCCGGTATTGAATTGTGCTGTAACTGTACTGTCTGCCCTCAGGATGGCACAGTGGTGTAGTGGTTAGCACTCTCACCTAGCAGTAAGAAGGGTCGCTGGTTCGAATCCCAACCACTACTCTACCTGCCTGGAGTTTGCATGTTCTCCCTGTGCCTGCGTGGGTTTCCTCCGGGTACTCCGGTTTCCTCCCACAATCCAAAGACATGCAGGTAGGTTAATTTGCTTCTGTCCAAAAATTGGCCCTAGTATATGAATGGGGACCTTGGATTGTGGGCTCCTTGAGGGTAGGGACTGATGTGAGTGTGCAATGTACAGGGATAGGGACAATTGTAGACACTCGCTCAGGTTGAACTGGATGGACTGATGTCTTTATTCAACCTTACTAACTATGAAACTATGAAACTATGATGTGCTGTGCAAACTGTAGGTGCTGCATCCCGTATTATAATAATATTCTGACCATGTTTATTACCATTACCTATGATTATCATCCTCTAGTCATCGACATACCATCAGAACCCCCAATAAAGAAGGATTCAAACATCAAAGGAGAGAGATATAAAAAGTAATAGGAAGGAGGAAAAAGGAGAAAAAGAAGTAGACGCTCCCTTTAACGAGGGATGCCACCACTTCCCCTCCTACTCACCACAAACTCAAGTATGGGATTATATGTAGCATTTATATGTAGCGTAACAATGGCATAAGATCTACACGGCAGAATTACTATGTTCATGTATTAAGTATTTATTGCATTGTACTAATACTATAATGGCCCTGTATTGATATGGAGATGAACCTCCTTCGAGATAAATTCCTCTGCATTATAACACAGCAGAGTGGAATATTCTTTTCTCTTAATTGTAAAAATACAATAAAAAAAAAAAAAGAGATGTACGACCTTCACAGTTATATACTTGCGTACAACAAAAAAACTTTTTCTATTTGTATAGAATGACAATAATATTGTGTTACCATTTTAGACACTCTCAGTGCTTATCAAAATTCTTCTTTAGTCTTCAATAGTTGATCATAAGGCTGTGCCGGTCTTGTAACTCATTAGAAGTCTATAGAATATGTGGACATTTAATAATGTTTTGAGCATTAAATGAACAGATGTCCTTGAAAAGGTTGATTATAAATGCAACGCTTGTGGCGTTATAATAAAATCTGTATTTTCCATGAAATGTTCTCTAGCAATTGGTTATTTTCTATATTCCGTTTCCACCTCCAAAGCCTCTGCATTGTCCTTCCATTGTCAGCGTCTGAGCACAGAACGTCTGGTGCCACCCAACTCCCAGTTCCTATGACTGGCATAGCCGGGGCTTCGAAGTGACTGTTGTGACAGCTTCCTCTATTCACTATTCTTAGGAGGAGATGAAATGTTCAATTTTGTGATACACATATTATACAGAAAGACAGAATGGAGAGCCAGTGATACAGAGATAGAGAGTGAGAGAAGAGGGATGGGAAAGGTGGAGAGAGAAAAAAGGAGCGGGAGAGAAGGAAAGGACTTCATATATAGTATGTGTTTATGAGAAAGTCTACATGCCATATTTCCATCGCTGCTGTGTAGAACATTCAAATATCTTTTTAATATACCTAAGACAGGACCCTTCATATTCATGAGAACACAGCCTATCCATCACTAGAGACCAGTGACATCACGGAGACCCTTCATATTCATGAGAACAGCCTATCCAATCACTAGAGACCAGTGACATCACGGAGACCCTTCATATTCATGAGAACACAGCCTATCCAATCACTAGAGACCAGTGACATCACGGAGACCCTTCATATTCATGAGAACACAGCCTATCCAATCACTAGAGACCAGTGACATCACCGAGACCCTTCATATTCATGAGAACACAGCCTATCCGATCACTAGAGACCAGTGACATCACCGAGACCCTTCATATTCATGAGAACACAGCCTATCCAACCACTAGAGACCAGTGACATCACCGAGACCCTTCATATTCATGAGAACACAGCCTATCCAATCACTAGAGACCAGTGTCATCACCGAGACCCTTCATATTCTTGAGAACACAGCCTATCCAATGAGACCAGTGACATCACCGAGACCCGTGTGACATCACCGAGACCCTTCATATTATGAGAACACAGCCTATCCAATCACTAGAGACCAGTGACATCACCGAGCTTTCATATTCATGAGAACACAGCCTATCCAATCACTAGAGACCAGTGACATCACCGAGTCCCTTCATATTCATGAGAACACAGCCTAGCCAATCACTAGAGACCAGTGACATCACCAGTGACATCACTGAGACCCTTCATATACATGAGAACACAGCCTATCCAATCACTAGAGACCAGTGACATCAGGGAGAACTCCCTTCATATTCATGAGAACTCAGCCTATCCAATCACTAGAGACCAGTGACATCACCGAGACCCTTCATATTCATGAGAACACAGCCTATCCAATCACTAGAGACCAGTGACATCACCAAGACCCTTCATATTCATGAGAACACAGCCTATCCAATCACTAGAGACCAGTAACATCACCGAGACCCTTCATATTCATGAGAACACAGCCTATCCAATCACTAGAGACCAGTGACATCACCGAGACCCTTCATATTCATGAGAACACAGCCTATCCAATCACTAGAGACCAGTGACATCACGAGACCCTTCATATTCATGAGAACACAGCCTATCCAATCACTAGAGACCAGTGACTTCACTAGAGACCAGTGACATCACAGAGACCCTTCATATTCATGAGAACACAGCCTATCCAATCACTAGAGACCAGTGACATCACCGAGACCCTTCATATTCATGAGAACACAGCCTATCCGATCACTAAAGACCAGTGACATCACCGAGACCCTTCATATTCATGAGAACACAGCCTATCCAATCACTAGAGACCAGTGACATCACCGAGACCCTTCATATTCATGAGAACACAGCCTATCCAATCACTAGAGACCAGTGACATCACCGAGACCCTTCATATTCATGAGAACACAGCCTATCCAATCACTAGAGACCAGTGACATCACCGAGACCCTACATATTCATGAGAACACAGCCTATCCATCACTAGAGACCAGTGACATCACCGAGACCCTTCATATTCATGAGAACACAGCCTATCCAATCACTAGAGACCAGAGTGACATCACCGAGACCCTTCATATTCATGAGAACACAGACTATCCATCACTAGAGACCAGTGACATCACCGAGAACACAGCCTATCCATCACTAGAGACCAGTGAGAACACAGCCTATCCAATCACTAGAGATCCAGTGACATCACCGAGACATCTTCATATTCATGAGAACACAGCCTATCCAATCACTAGAGACCAGTGACATCACCGAGACCCTTCATATACATGAGAACACAGCCTATCCAATCACTAGAGACCAGTGACATCACAGAGACCCTTAATATTAATGAGAACACAGCCTATCCAATCACAGAGACCAGTGACATCACCGAGACCCATCATATTCATGAGAACACAGCCTATCCAATCACTAGAGACCAGTGACATCACCGAGACCCTTCATATTCATGAGAACACAGCCTATCCAATCACTAAAGACCAGTGACATCACCGAGACCCTTCATATTCATGAGAACACAGCCTATCCAATCACTAGAGACCAGTGACATCACCGAGACCCTTCATATTCATGAGAACACAGCCTATACAATCACTAGAGACCAGTGACATCACCGAGACCCTTCATATTCATGAGAACACAGCCTATCCAATCACTAGAGACCAGTGACATCACCGAGACCCTACATATTCATGAGAACACAGCCTATCCATCACTAGAGACCAGTGACATCACTGAGACCCTTCATATTCATGAGAACACAGCCTATCCAATCACTAGAGACCAGTGACATCACCGAGACCCTACATATTCATGAGAACACAGCCTATCCATCACTAGAGACCAGTGACATCACCGAGACCCTTCATATTCATGAGAACACAGCCTATCCAATCACTAGAGACCAGTGACATCACCGAGACCCTTCATATTCATGAGAACACAGCCTATCCAATCACTAGAGACCAGTGACATCACCGAGACCCTTCATATTCATGAGAACACAGCCTATCCAATCACTAGAGACCAGTGACATCACTGAGACCCTTCATATTCATGAGAACACAGCCTATCCAATCACTAGAGACCAGTGACATCACCGAGACCCTACATATTCATGAGAACACAGCCTATCCATCACTAGAGACCAGTGACATCACCGAGACCCTTCATATTCATGAGAACACAGCCTATCCATCACTAGAGACCAGTGACATCACAGAGACCCTTCATATTCATGAGAACACAGCCTATCCATTTACTTAGCTTTGGGCATGAGATGAGGGTTATGAGATGTCAAACATCAAGGAAACCCTTCTCAACATTTTTTTCATATTTTTTTCATATTTCTTTTAATCTACATGCACTTATGAGTATATTATGTATGCTGAATATGAGTAATAATAATATATACATACTGTATAGGTTGTTTTTTTATATTATAAAAACTAGTTAAGGAATTTTATATTTTTTAAAATATTTATGTTCACTGTTGGGTTCCACCAGATGTATTTATTTTCTTTATTATAGGAAAACTCTGCAATGCACAATAACAAATGTTGCCATAAATATTTGGCAACAATCACATAGCAGACATACAGAGTGTAG
>CM053037.1:199176431-199201431 GCA_028564925.1 Lithobates sylvaticus | reverse complement strand
GCAGGGGCCCTCCTGAACCACACCAGGCCACCTGCCCTCAACATGCGGGGATGGGTGCTTTGGGCCGGGGGGGGCTCTGCGCCCCCACCCTTCCCGACAACCCTTGCCCGGTGGTTGTGGGGGTCTGCGGGTGGCGGTCTTATCGGAATCTGGAAGCCCCCTTTAACAAGGGGGCCCCTAGATCCCGGCCCCCCCTATGTGAATGAGTATGGGGCACATTGCACCCCTACACATTCATCTGGAAAAAAAGTCGTGTAGTGTAGTGTTAAAAAATACAATAGACAGTTTTTGACAAGTCTTTTATTAAAAATCTTCTTATTTTCCGCTTCTTCCTCCATCTTCTCCCACATCTTCATCCTCTGGTCTTCTTCCTCTTCCGCTCTTCTTCTGTCTACTCTGCCACCGCCGCTGCCGCTGCTCCCGCCGACGACCCTCCTCTGCTGCTGCATCCCGCTGATCTGTCGGCGCCGATGTCCTGCATGTCTTAAATAACGATGGAGTCGTGGCAATCAGATTACGTCATCTGGAGGCCACGCCCCCTTGTGACGTCACGGACCCATCATGCCACAGGTGTTGATGTCATAAAGGGGGGTGGCCTCCGGATGATGTAATCTGATTATCACGCCCCCATCATTATTTAAGACATGCAGGACATCGGCGCCAACAGATCAGGGGGACACAGCATCGGAGGAGGGTCGTCGGCGGGAGCAGCGACAGAGAAGACAGAAGAAGAAGCAGGGGAAGAAGGAGAAGACCGGAGGTTGGAGATGCGGGAGAAGATGGAGGAAGAAGCGGAGAAGAAGATTTTTAATAAAAGGCTTGTCAAAAACTGTCTACTGTATTTTTTTAACACTACACTACACTACTTTTTCCCAAGGTGAATGGGTATGGGTGCAATGTACCCCATATTCATTCACATAGGGGGGGCGGGATCTGGGGGCCCCCTTTAAAGGGGGCTTCCATATTCCAATAAGCCCCCCGCCCGCAGACCCCGACAACCACTGGGCAAGGCTTGCCGGGAAGAGGCCCTTGTCCATCAACATGGGGGCAAGGTGCTTTGGGGTGGAGGGCGCAGAGCACCCCCTGCCCCAAAGCACCCATCCTCCCATGTTGAGGGCATGCGGCCTGACCTGCTGGGCTGCATGCTCGGATAAGGTCTGGTATGGATTTTGGGGGGACCCCCCACACCATTTTTTTAAAGATTTTAGCGTGGAGGGTCCATACTAGACCCAAGGGCCTGGTATGGGTCTGGGGGGGGGACCCCACGCTGTTTTTATTCACAATTTTTGTTTTAGTCAGCATTTCTTTTTTTACATTGGGGAAGTCAGCTGACAGCTGATGACTCATCGGTTGCTAAGGACGTGGTGGTGGGCTTCCCAGCCCTCTCCTTAGCAACCAGCTATATACAGTGTAAAAAGAAACTAAAAAAAAAAAACGCAAAAAGCTAATCGTGGTAAAATTGCGGTAAAAACGCTCAAAAGCAATATGCATATATGTGAATCGAGCCTTAGTCCGGAGGGTTCAATATTGAGTTGGCCCACCCTTTGCAGTTATAACAGCTTCAACTCTTCTGGAAAGGCCGTCCACAAGGTTTAGGAGGGTGTCTATGGGAATGTTTGACCATTCTTCCAGAAACAGATTTGTGAGGTCAGGCACTGATGTTGGACGAGAAGGCCTGGCTCGCAGTCTCCATTCTAATTCATCCCAAAGGTATTCTATATGGTTGAGGTCAGGACTCTGTGCAGGCCGGTCAAGTTCCTCCACCCCAAACTGGCTCATCCATGTCTTTATGGACCTTGCTTTGTGCACTGGTGGGCAGTCATGTTGGAACAGGAAGGGGCCGTCCCCAAACTGTTCCCACAAAGTTGGGGGCATGAAATTGTCCAAAATGTCTTGGTATACAGATGCCTTAAGAGTTCCCTTCACTGGAACTAAGGGGCCAAGCCCAACCCCAGAAAAACAACCCCCACACCATAATCCCCCCACCCCCCCCACACCATAATCCCCCCTCTACCCCCCCCCCCACACCATAATCCCCCCTCTACCGAATGATTTGGACCAGTGCACAAAGCAAGGTCCATAAAGACATGGAGGAGCGAGTTTGGGGTGGAGGAACTTGACTGGCCTGCACAGAGTCCTGATCTCAACCTGACCTTGACCTCTGCAGAAGGTGACGTTTCTTCCATCTCTGGGGAAATAAATGCCAATCCTGTGATATTTTTCACATAAGTACTGGCTGGGCCAGTCCAGTCCCTGATCCTCTCCAGCAGTGACGGTGATCATGGGAGAAGTAGTGAAAAGGGCCTAGAGCAGCGTTTGCTCCAGTTATGGTAAGTATTACATTGTTTCGTTTTTATTTTTATCTTGTATCAAGAGTTTTGATTTGGATTGAGTTGGGAATAGAGATGAGCTTGAGACCAGCCATGTGCCTGAGCCAGGGTTGTGGGGAAGAGGCCCTTGTTCTCATCACCATGCCTCCCCTCATATTGAGGGCATGTAGCCTGGTATGGATCAGGAGGGGCCCCTTCCTTTCCTGGTCTGCTGGGCTCTGTGATTGGATTAAGGGTCTCGTATGTATTTGGGGGGGGGGGGACCACACATTCGCTGCTCCCTAAAAACGTTTTTAAATTTTATTTAATTCATGTATCTCACTGAGGCATTATTGTTGAGTCTTCAGGCAGCCCCGACGTGCTGCTCCAATGAGGCGACATCTAGTAAAATGCGTCAGTGGATGGTGTGGGAGCTGCATAGCTGGCCGGGACCTCTGCAATTGTCTTTGTATCCCCACAGTCTGGGGTGACTGGATTGTTTATGGACTCTCTAGAAACTATTTCTGTAGCTATGCATGTGGATAATAAAATGACTCCACCGTTATTCTTATATACTGCAAGCGGACGCATTGTTCTGCAGGTTACGCCATTCTACATAGAGTGTTTTCTTCCATAGAGACATAGCAGTCTTTTCTAAAAACAATTTGCATAGCGATTGCTCGAGCTAATCCTTAGTACATTCATTCTGTGCGAATTGGCCCCCAAAAAATGCCCTTTAGGCTATTTTCTCTTCTAAAAAAAAATGTTCTTTTATTATTATTGGTGGTAGTAAAATGCCACAATATGGCCACTAGATGGAGCTGAGGAGCACAGGAGAAAATATACGCCTTTGTGGCAAGAGATACCATGCGACAATCCTAGAGAACGCTACAGGGAATGAACAAATACATGTAACTCGCCCTCAAATTTTCCACTCGCATTTTGCGAGTGGAAAATGAGGGCTGGCGAGGAGCTGGGCTGCCTGGGAGTGGGGATGGGGGGGGGGGCACCACCGCCGGTGTACTATCATTTGCTGTCCCCCATCACAAAGTGTCCGCTGAAGGACACCCAGATTCCGAAAATTGACGAAGATGAACGGCACCTGCGCCGTGAGTCCACTTTTAAGCCCCACCATCCAAGTGGACATAGAGTTAGAATACAATCGAAGCGAGCCCGCGAGGGGCCCTCTAAGTTTGTGTAGCCCTATGTCCACTTGGATGGTGGGGCTTACACCTCGACTCACGGCGCAGGCGCCGTTCATCTTCCGAGAATTTCCGAAAATCTTTATGCTCCGTACTGCGCATGCGCAGTACACATCGGACACTTGGTCATAGCCGGACTGTTCGTGACAGAACAGGCGGGCAGCGTTGATCCGGAGCCGTTCTCCCGGTGGAAGAGTGCATGGAAGTTAGATGTGAGCCGCGGGATCACCGAGCGGTAAAACACGCCGTAACAGCTGACATTGAGACTGTCTCCGCTCTGCTCACTCTCACACAGCCCCGCCTCCTCCTAGTCATAGACAGGATGCATCCCCGCATTGGACCCGCGTTCTGTCTATTACAGGCGCGGGTTAGGAGGAGGCGGGGCTGTGTGAGAGTGAGCAGAGCGGAGACAGTCTCAATGTCAGCTGTTACGGCGTGTTTTACCGCTCGGTGATCCCGCGGCTCACATCTAACTCATCATGATCCGTCTGCCCTGGCAAGGCTTCAATTGGGGGCACTGTGAGGCTGTAATGGGGGCACAGTGATGCTGCAATTTGGGGCATGGTGATGGTGCAATTTGGGGCATGGTGATGGTGCAATTTGGGGCATGGTGATGGTGCAACTGGGGGCACTGTGAGACTGCAATTGGGGGCACTGTGAGACTGCAATTGGGGGCACAGTGATGCTGCAATTGGGGACAGAGTGATGCTGCAATAGGGGCACAGTGATGCTGCAATTTGGGGCACAGTGAGGCTGCAATTTTGGCACAGTGAGGCTGCAATTTGGGGGACAGTGAGGCTGCAATTTGGGGCACAGTGAGGCTGCAATTTGGGGGCACAGTGAGGCTGCAATTTGGGGCACAGTGAGGCTGCAATTTGGGGCACAGTGAGGCTGCGCGCAGTGAGGCTGCAATGGTGGGCACGGTGAGGCTGCAATGATGGGCACAGGTTATGCTGCAATGAGATAGTTTATGATGGCGTGATTAGGGGCAGGACAGGGTAAGGGTTGGGTGGGGCAATTGGTGGCGAGTAACCCTTGAGACCTGGCTAGTAGCTCAGGACTTGAAATTTTGAGCCCTGCATGTAACTATTGGTTAAAGCTAATTCCCTCCAGCGTTCTCTAGAATTGTTACGTTGTATCTCTTGTTACAAAGACGTATGTATTTCCTAATCTTCTCAGCTCCATCTAGTGGCCATAATGCGGTATATTAAAAATTTGAGAGTTTGTTTAAAAGAGAAAGTAGCCCAAAGAACACTCATTTCGGCCCAATTTGCACAGAATGTACACCAGATCCACTGGATGAATATAACATTTTTATACACAGACCCCATTGTGTTCCTGGTTGCTATCCATTTGATCAAACCTGGTGTTCAGACCTGGATATATAAAGCAATGTGTGCCAAGTACAACCCCAATTCCCGTTGAGTGTCCCACAATTGTATGAAGATATTTGGGCATCACCCTCCTAATTAAGTTGCTTGGAAAATTTAGTTAATTGGCTCCTGCTGGATCTAGAGGAACATGAATGTTTAGTCTGTTTAGAGCTTCACAGGCTGAGAGTTTGATTGCTTCTAGAATTTGTTTCTAGAGCTTAAGGAGGTAGGATTCAAATAACAAGCCTGAATATTGAGAAGGTGCTAGGCAATCCCTGGGAGGTGTACCCAGGAGGTGGCTGGGAATGTTGTTAAATATCATGGAGCCCTGAGAAGATTGTCTTTTTCCCCTCTGGATCTGTGAACTGAGAAAAGGGGGCTGCTTGCCCCTGGATTCTCATGGACTAATCCTGTTCCAGGATTCTGTGATTAGATCCTCCTACTTGATCTCAAACCTACTTCATGGCCCCCAGCCGTGAACCTCTGGTCTGTTCCAGCCTGCCTTTATGTGTTCTAAAGCTGCTTCATTCATGGCCCCCAGCCGTGAACCTCTGGTCTGTTCCAGCCTGCCTTTATGTGTTCTAAAGCTGCTTCATTCATGGCCCCCAGCCGTGAACCTCTGGTCTGTTCCAGCCTGCCTTTATGTGTTCTAAAGCTGCTTCATTCATGGCCCCCAGCCGTGAACCTCTGGTCTGTTCCAGCCTGCCTTTATGTGTTCTAAAGCTGCTTCATTCATGGTCCCCAGCAGTGAACCTGTAGACTGTTCCAGTCTGCATTTACTTTTGGAAAGCTACTTCATGGTCCTCAGCCATGAACCCATGGACTGTTCCAGTCTGCATTTACTTTTCAAAAGCTACTTCCATGAACCGGTAGACTGTTCCAGTCTGCCTTTATCTGTTCTAAAGCTGCTTCATGGTCCCCAGCCGTGAACCTGTGGACCCTTCCAGTGTGCGTTTATTTTTTGAAGGCTACTTCAAAGTCCCCAGCCGTAAACCCGTGGACTTTTCCTGTCTGCGTTTTTTTAAAGCTACATCATGGTCCCCAGCCGTGAACCTGTGGATTGTTCCAGTCTGCCTTTATCTGTTCTAAAGCTGCTTCATGATCCCCAGCCGTGAACCCATGGACTGTTCCAGTCTGCCTTTATATCTTCTAAAGCTGCTTCATGGTCCCCAGCAGTGGACCTGTGGACTGTTCCAGTCTGTGTATATTTTTCGAAGGATACTTCATAGTCCCCAGCAGTGGACCTGTGGACTGTTCCAGTCTGCGTTTACTTTTCAAAAGCTACATCATGGTCCCCAGCTGTGAACTTGTGGACTGTTCCAATCTGCCTTTATCCGTTCTAAAGCCACTTCATGGTCCCCAGCCGTGAACCCATGGACTGTTCCAGTCTGCATTTACTTTCGGAAAGCTACTTCATAGTCCCCAGCTGTGGTCCTGTGGATTGTTCCAGTCTGTCTTTATCTGTTCTAAAACTGCTTCATGGTCCCCAGCCATGAAATTGTGGACTGTTCCAGTCTGCGTTTACTTTTTAAAAGCTACATCATGGTCCCCAACTGTGAACCCGTGGACTGTTCCAGTCTGCAATTACTTTTTGAAAGCTACTTCATGGTCCCCAGCCGTGAACTTGTGGAATGCTCCAGTCTGCCTTTATCTGTTCTACAGCTTCTTCATGGTCCCCAGCCGTGAACTTGTGGAATGCTCCAGTCTGCCTTTATCTGTTCTACAGCTTCTTCATGGTCCCCAGCCGTGAAATTGTGGACTGTTCCAGTCTGCGTTTACTTTTTGAAAGCTTCTTCATGGTCCCCAGCTGTGAACCTAAAGACTGTTCCAGTCTTTTCTAAACTTGTGCTACTGATCCTGAGAGAGGAGTGACCTCTGTTAATGATACCTAAACGTTTTGGAGTATTCCACATCCCCCCAAATCCCGTCCTGCTATAAGTTTCTACAAGCAAATCAACCTTAAAAGAAGCTCTAGAGTGTTTAATGAGTCGGAGTGAATGGAATGTTACCGTGTGCCTGGCTGCCTCTGCACTGCTTTGGGGAAGAACCTGCTAATCTACAGCTGTCCCTATGGGGGAAGCGCTCGATTTGCAATATAGAAGTCCCTTTTTGCACCATCTTAGCATTCAGGCCTCCGAGGGGGGCCAACTCTTTACTACTTTAGACTATTTTCTACATTTCCACAATTTACTGTTTGCAGCTTTTATCTGGGGAGCTTAAAGCACTGAGAGCTCTTATGTGGTGTTTTGATGGGAGTTTAAATACTTCCATATCACAATCATGCTGAGTACCGACGAACGAATGACGCATTTTACCATCATTTGCAGTGAATCTGCTGTTGGGAATAATCAGTCACAGGTACTTTGATATTTGGTAGTGGAGATAATCTATAATCCAGGAGCTTGCACTATATGGATTGTGAACATTCAATATTTAGAGATATTTTCAGTATTATTTCCTACTACAATTGCCTGCGGGGTGACGTTGGAGGATAAGAGGCTTCTGAAGCCCCGAGCTTTGTGCTGTTAAAGAGGAGCTCCACCTAAAAAAATATATATTAATAGCCAGCAGCTACAAATACTGCAGCTGCTGACTTTTAATAAATGGGCACTTACCTGTCCCGGGGTCCAGCGATGTCGGCAGCCGAAACCGATCAATCGCTTGGCTCTCGGATGCTGCCGCTGCCATCCTCGGTGAGGGAATCAGGAAGGGAAGCGTTGAGGCTTCACTTCCCGGGTTCCCTACTGCGCATGCATTTTTTTTCGATATAAAAATACTGTGATGTTCGTGAGAACAAACAGGGCCCCATCATTGGTTTTAGTGCCCTATTGTTGGCATCAATGCAAGGAATAGTGCCCCATTGTTGGTATTCAAGGTAGGAATACTGCCCCATCATTAGTGTCTGAGGGAGAAATGGTACCCCATCATTGGTGTCTTTGGGAGGAATGGTGCCCCATCTTTGGTATCTGTGGAAGGCATGGTACCCCATTATTGGTGTCTTTGAGTGTCTATGAGAGGAATAGTACCCCATCATTGGTGTCTATGGGAGGAATGGTGCCCCATCTTTGGTATCTGTGGAAGGCATGGTACCCCATTATTGGTGTCTTTGAGTGTCTATGAGAGGAATAGTACCCCATCATTGGTGTCTATGGGAGGAATGGTGCCCCATCATTGGTGTCTATGGGAGGAATGGTGCCCCATCTTTGGTATCTGTGGAAGGCATGGTACCCCATTATTGGTGTCTATGAGAGGAATAGTACCCCATCATTGGTGTCTATGGGAGGAATGGTGCCCCATCATTGGTGTCTATGGGAGGAATGGTGCCCCATCTTTGGTATCTGTGGAAGGCATGGTACCCCATTATTGGTGTCTATGAGAGGAATAGTACCCCATCATTGGTGTCTATGGGAGGAATGGTGCCCCATCATTGGTGTCTATGGGAGGAATGGTGCCCCATCTTTGGTATCTGTGGAAGGCATGGTACCCCATTATTGGTGTCTATGAGAGGAATAGTACCCCATCATTGGTGTCAATGGGAGGAATGGTGCCCCATCATTGGTGTCTATGGGAGGAATGGTGCCCCATCTTTGGTATCTGTGGAAGGCATGGTACCCCATTATTGGTGTCTATGAGAGGAATAGTACCCCATCATTGGTGTCTATGGGAGGAATGGTGCCCCATCATTGGTGTCTATGGGAGGAATGGTGCCCCATCTTTGGTATCTGTGGAAGGCATGGTACCCCATTATTGGTGTCTATGAGAGGAATAGTACCCCATCATTGGTGTCTATGGGAGGAATGGTGCCCCATCATTGGTGTCTATGGGAGGAATAGTGCCCCATCTTTGGTATCTGTGGAAGGCATGGTACCCCATCATTGGTGTCTATGGGAGGAATGTTGTTCTATGATTGGTGTCAGTGGATGGTATGGTGCCCCAAGGGCCACAACTGGCCCACAGGTCGCAGTTTGGAGACCACTGGTGTAGAGCACCTGCTTGTGAACTGTCATATGCGGTTTGCACACGTTTGGACCATACCTCAGTGCACATGTGGGTAACTCCCAGCACACAACGTCGTACAGCCACCTCTTCTGATGCATCTCAATGGGTGTCTGTACGCAGCAGGTCCCGGGAACAGGGGGGGACTGACAACTCATGGGGCCCCCGGGCAATAGGAGATTATGGGGCCCCCCAGACAATCACAGATTATGGGGCCACACAGTATACACACACACAGTATACAATCACACATTATACACATACATGTACACACAGTATACACAGACATGTTTCTATTGGCTGAGAAGGTACTGGAGAGGTGGGGCAGCTATAATCTCTGGATTTTTAGACCAAAAGGATGTCGGTAAGGGACATTTCAGAGACAGATGTAAAAAAAATAACACAGATTTTTACATACTGTGCCTGGTTTTCCTGAGGCTGGCAACCCTGATGGGGCCCCCTAGTGGCCCAGGGCCCTCGGGCAGTGCCCGAGTGGCCCAATGGTCAGTCCGCCCCTGCCCGAGAATGTCATTACGCAGGCTCAGTGCCTGTATGGCCATGTGCATGAAGCCTGCAAACAGTTCATTCATACATTGCTACAATGTCACAGTGCATTTTGTTTGCTGCTAATAATAGACTGCAACCCATAGAATGAAGTTATGACAGAGCCCTGCTAAAAAGCCAAGTCTGGTGCTGCTTCATGAATAGAGCGGAAGGTAATTTTGCCAGATATGACCCCCCAGGCCCAGCAGTGCAATAAAAACCCCTCTTGTTCGCCCAAAATTGGAGCGATAATTTTTGGGTAGAATTTTTCATTAGGAGTCAGTTAGAATTGTGTTTGTTTTGCCGATAAGCTGCCGACGTCTCTAATCGTCTCCCCTGTCACCACAAAGGTCACCAATTCCCTCTGTAATTACAGCCTGTAGAGTATAGCAGGCATCTACTGTAACCCGCCGAGCAAACATGGCATGAGACACACTGAATTAATAATAAATTGCATGTTTTTGCTTTTAGAGAAAGCGGCTCGTCCCTGGGGGGACCTGGCATTTCCTCCGATAGGTCCGGAGTTGTGGTCCCGAGGGCACGGAAACTAGAAGTCATAGAAGGAATAATGGCGGTAAAGAGTTAACAGGCTGAAATATAAAAGCTGTAAGGTAACGGGAATGCCAGGGATGCATAATATGGAAATGTTTAGGGGTGACATTAACCAAGTGGCAGGGGAAGGTCCTTCATTTAAACTGCTACTGGAAAATGTTCCCCTCTTCAAACAAAAATATGTGAGGACCAGTGATGTAAGTCACTGAGTTAAAATAAACGCAGTTACTTTAGAGGGTAACGAGTATCTAACTGATTACTTTTCCCCTCATGGTAATGCAGTTCCCATTACTTGGGCGGTGTTACCGCAATTACATCTACCACCACTAGATGGCAGTAGTGTAATTCCGGTGTCCTGCCGAAAAAGTTCCCAGGGCTCAAGTCCTGCGGGAACGCATGGGAACGGAGTTCCTGTACTTTTTCCACAACAGGAACTCAGTTCCCGTTAGCAGCCGCGTCCTGCAAGACTTTGAAGTATGCGAGCCGTGTGTCAGGTGCTACACCAGCAGCTGCCAACACAGCTCGCAATAGTAAGTGCCGCACACCTGACCATTCAGGCATTGCCAGTAGGGGGCCCCATGACAGCTTCCGCATTGATCTAACTGTCAATCACAGCTAGCTGACAGGTAGATTAGGTCCCTGCTGCTAAGAGATTGTATTTAGTCAGACCTCTCGTGATGCGCTCCTCCCCGCCGGCCCCTCCTGATTTTCTGTCTCCTCATCTCCCCCCCCCCCCCCCCAGTCTCCTGCATACTTGCTCTGTGTGTCCCGCTGAATCCGTCTATCTTCAGTGCCATATGATGAGAGAACCCAGAGGAGGAGCACAGCTATTCTGCTCACAGGACATGCAGGGAGAGAGGTGAGCTGAGGGAGGAACATCAGTTTGGGGTGGTAAGCTGAGCACAATACCTGGCAAAGTTTAATGCCAGGAGGGAAGTTTATGTGGAAATATGTGAAGGGTTGGAATAGCAGCGAGTGTGTGTTGGAGCCCTGCAGAGTTTGCAGCCCCCCCCCCCCCCCCAAGCTAACATACATCTCCTAAGCAGGAACACATCACTATCTCCCCAACATTCTGTCCAGATAATGTGCACTTCATTTATCACCTTTCCGTTTAACCCTGTGTTATCCAAACTCTGTTCAATGAAAAGTGTAAACTCACCACATAAACACTCTATATACAAAATAACATTCCCAATAAAGATCAGAACATGATGTTCACATTACATGGAAGCACAATTGTATGAATGCTGATTATTCAGAGAATTACCCGATTTATGTTTATTGAGGATTGTTTTTCCTTATGTACTAACAGTTAAGCTATGAAATAAACAATACAAAAATTGTATGAAAAATACCACTTTTGAAGCGTTCGTTCATATGAGCGTATCATTTTTTATTTTTTTTGGTGGGCGAGTGGATCTTGGGTGGGAGTTCCCACACTTTTTTCCCCAGGACTTGACCCCTGAAAGTTCCCCCGCCGGATAAGGACCCCCTGTACTGCACAGGCGCAGGGCTTGCGCAGTACGAAGGACTACGGAGCTTCCGAAAATTGCCGAACCTAAACAGCTCTGAGTGAACTCTACACCGCGCAGGCACAGTTAACATGTAATTGTACGGGGCGACGCCGCACGCTCCCGATGCTCGTGCTACTCTGCAAGGGGCATCTATCGTGTAACTAAGGGGCGAGTCTAGTATAACTGTAACCAAGGGGCGCATTTATTATTTTTGTTATATATCGAGCTCCGCCCATTCATTTAACATTCGCCCTCTTCTGTAGCCATCCGCCCCTTACAGGATATAATAATAATAGACCCCCCCCTTACACGATATAATATTAATAAACCCGCCCCTTACACGATATAATAATAAACCCGCCCCTTACACGATATAATAATAATAGACCCCGCCCCTTACATGATATAATAATAATAGACCCGCCCCTTACACGATATAATAATAATAATAGACCCGCCCCTTACACGATATAATAATAATAAACCCGTCCCTTACACGATATAATAATAATAAACCCGCCCCTTACACGATATAATAATAATAAACCCGCCCCTTACATGATATAATAATAATAGACCCACCCCTTACATGATATAATAATAATAGACCCGCCCCTTGCTTACACGCTATAACAGATCTGCCCCTTGGTTACACAATATATAACAATAATAATAAATGCGCCCCTTGCTTACAGTAATACTAGACCCGCCCCTTATTTGCACGTATAGAATATTTAAAAAAAAGTCACAGTTACTTTGCTGCGTAACTAATTACTTTTCCAATGTAGGAACTGAGTTACTAACGCAATTACTTTTTGGGAGAAGTAACTTGTAACTTAAAGTGGTGTTGCCACCAAAAAAATAAAATTAGCTTAAAAATCATAAAAAAAATAAATAAAAACTAATTGGAAATTTTTTTATTTTTTACTCACCTCTAAATGCCTGTTGCTAGGGGGTCCCTCTTAGTCTGCCACCTTCAGTGCCCGGGCTAAACGTCACTTCCCCTCGGCGCCGCACAGTCATCTGGGACCTGTCACATGTCCCAGATGACTGAGCGTCAAATCAAGGCGCACGGGGGGGCCTCGTTCCCCCTGCATCGCTGGACCCTGGGACAGGTAAGTCTCCGATTTTTAAAAGTCAGCAGCTGCAGTATTTGTAGCTGCTGACTATTAAAAATTTTTTTTTTGTGGGCCCTCCTCTTTAACTAATTACTTTTTTAAAGTAAGATGAGCAACACTGGTGAGGACACAGACCTCAGATGTCTGTGAATGTTCTCATTTATCCAGGACATGGTATAGTTCAGCCACTCTCAACCAGGGTGCCATGGAACCCTAGGGTTCCTCCAGAGCAGGATTTCTCAACCTTTTAACCCTAGAGCAAGGGTGCCCAACCTTTTGAAGAGGGAGGGCCACTTAAGCGACTTAGTAACCAGTCGCTGGCCACAATGAGTGGAGTGGGCGGATGACAGGTCCGTGTCCACTCTGCATATTCAGAGTGGACACAGACACAGCCCACTCTACTCTATGGGCCCTCTAATCCGATCAGATGGAAGAGGGGACGGATCCACTTCTGTTTTTTTAGCAGATCGGATCTGAGGTAGGCGGGTGTAAACGGACACAAGTCTGTTTTCATCTGCCGCTCCATAGAGGTGAATAGAGGGTCCGATTTGAGTTGGACCGATTGTGTAAAAGGGGCCTAAGGCAGCTTTTACACTGATGGTTTGTGGTCTACCCACGCTGCAGGTGCAGCACAGTTCACCTGTGGTTTTCCTGTGGGTTAGCTGCACTTTGCCGTACAATTCTATTATATCCTGCAGGTTTGGTGCACTTTCTGAAAGCGCCCCAACCCGCAGGTAAAACCCGAAGTCTATGGCTCAGTGCAGGTAACCCGCAGGTGCACCTGCGGATCAGTTTGAAAGCAGCCCAGTAACCACTGCAGAACAGATATGCCCACTATATATACACTGTGATTTTAGTGAGTTCCATTCAGTTATCGTCAGCTGCTGCTGTCCCAGGCAGAGGGCATTTGGTATCACTCCCCCTATGACAGGAGCTGGCGCTATACAGGAAGCGTTGGCTTATGCGGCTCTGCTGTGCAGGTGCTTGCTTCCTCTACCGTCGGCTTCATTCACAACACTGATGATCCATCCCAGGCAAGAGGTCGCCGGCCACATCAGAGGGCTCTGCGGGCCACTGGTTGGGCACCCCTGCCCTAGAGGAACCCCAAAAACGATTTTTCATGTCTCGAGGAACCCTTACTAAAACCAAATCATCAGGGCTCAATAGGAACAATGCCCCTTATATTGGTGGTCAATAGGAAGAATGTCCCCCTTAAAGTGGTGCTCAGAATGCCACCCTTAAAGACAGCTAAAAAAAATTTGTGTCATGCTGCTGGGCTTTGCTAAGTGGTGCTGAACCTTGAACTCTGTAGGCGCCATCAAATAGGTGGTTCATCAGCCACAGCTCAAGGAACCCCTAGCAAACCTCTGGAGGAACCCTGGTTGAGAATGGCTGCTCCAGAGGTTGCTACTGCTAGGGGTTCCCTGAGTCGTGGTTCATTGAATGGTGCCTGCATGGCTCCAGGACCCGCACCACTTGGCAAAGCCAGCAGCTTGACACCAGTTATCTTATAAGCTGCCTGTAAGCCCCCGTACACACGGTCGGAAATTCGGACCACAAAATCCGTCGAATTTTTTCAGACGGATTTTGTCCGGAACAGGTGTTGCATACACACGGTCGGGCAAAGTTGTCGGAAAATCCGATCGTTCCGAGCATGGTGACGTTCGTTGCGTACTACGGAACTACGTAGAGGCTAGTAGCCAATAGCTTTGGTCTCGTAATTTATTTGATCTGAGCATGCGTGGCACTTTGTCCGTCGGAATTCCCTACACACGATCGGAAAAAGTCTGATCGGATTTTGTTGTCGGAAAATTTGAGATCCGACGGAAAAAGCCGACGCTAGAGCCCACACACGATCGGATTTTCCGACAACATAATCCAATCTGACTTTTTCCATCGGAATATCCGATCATGTGTACTGGGCATAAGTGTGGTATTCTGGCCACCACTGTAAGGGTTGCATTCTTCCTACTGGCCACCAATACAAAGGGAATTCTTGCCATTAACCAACAATAGTTGGCTTTGAGTAAGGGTTCCTTGAGACCTGGAAAATATTTTAGGGGTTCTTCTGGGTTAAAAAGGTGGAAAAATTCTGGTGTTATAGTAGTATAGTAGTAGATAGTCCCAACCACTCTGCTTCAAGCCTTCTAAAGCCGGCCATACACGGTTCAAATTTTGGCCGGTTCAGCAGGAACCCGCGGTTGCAGGAAGGAAATTTGCACCGTCTACGACCTGCCTAATTCTCCTCCACCGGATCGGATGGGTGCTGCCTCTGAGCCGTCCATGACTCCCTGACAATTATAGCACCAAGCACAAAAGTAGCCACTCGCCTTCTAAAAGCCCAAGATTAATTTTTATTGGTTTTTATCTGGTACAAGAGTAAGCCATCTGCTCTTTTTACGTATTTCACTTCACTAGGAGAGCTTAGTCATGGGGGGGGGGGGGGGGGCAACTTGTCCCTATGTTGATGAGAACAAGGATCTCTTCTCCGCAACCATGGTTGTAATGGTCTGTGGTTGGGGGTCATATTGGAATCTGGATGCCCCCTTTATTAATAAAAGGGCCCCCAGATACATCCCCTCCATTTGCATGAACATGGGATACATAATACCCCTACTCATAACCAAAAAAAAAAAAAGGAAAAAGATATCACTAATGCCGCGTACACACGATCGGAATTTCGGCCAGCAAAAGACCGATGAGAGCTTTTCATCGGAAAATGCGACTGTGTGTAGGCTCCATCGGAATTTTGCTGACCGAATTCCCGCCAGCAAAAATTTGAGAGCATGTTCTCAATTTCGATCGGAAATTCCGATCGTCAGTAGCAGTTCCGATGCACAAAATTCCTACGCATGATCGGAAAAAATTTGAGGCATGCTCTGAAGCATTGAACTTTTTCTCGGCTCATCGTAGTGTTGTACGTCACCGCGTTCTTGACGGTCGGAATTTGGTGTGACCGTGTGTAGGCAAGACAGCCTGAGCGAATTCCGTCGTAATTCCGTCAGGAAAACCATCAGCGCTTTTTCTGACCATAATTCCGATCGTGTGTACGCGGCATTAGCAATAGAAACATCCAAGCATTTGACGAGTTTATTATTAAAAAATAAAATAAAAAATCTGGCAGAAAAAAATGCCCTAAATCAAAAGTCTATCACTATGCCCACTGCCTCCCAACTCGCCGAAAATTAAATAAAAAAGACCAATCGCCGCATGTGATCAATGCCAATGCTACACAAAGTCGAATGGCAGCTCCCTGAGCTGTCATTGGCTATATAGAGGAAGGGGTTGGGAAAGTGGTGAGATCTATGACCAAATATGGTCATGGCTCTTTCTCTGCCCATTGGTTTAGGTGGCCAGTGTATGAACCAGGTGACATCTATGGTTGATGAGGATGTTGTGGGTGCAAGCACCCACTGCTTCCCCAGCAACATTGACAGCCAGAAGTAGACATGTGCACAATAGAAAAATTTGTTTAGTTTCGTTTCGTTTCTGTTCGTTTTAGTTGATTCGTAACGATTCGTACATTCGTAAGTCGTCGGTGTTCGTATTCGGACTCGTTTGTATTTTCGTAAGAGTTATTTTTTCATTGATTCGTATTTCCGTTAGTCTAATTTTCGTTTATTCGAAATTCGGATTTTCCTTATATTTCGTATTCGGACGCATTCGTATTTCCGTTAATCTAATTTTCGTTGATTCGAAATTCGTATTTTCGTAGATTTAGTTACATTCGTACTTTCGTGAGATTGATTTATTCGTACTTTCGTAACATTGTTTTCGTAGATTTGTAATCGGAGCATAATTCATAATTTTATGTAGTGTGTATGCTATTTATATGTTTAAGAAACAAAGAATTTCTCTCTCACAAGTCAGAACTTAACTCAAAAATCCACTAAAACACAGAGCCACGACCCAACCACACCCAACCACACCCAACCGCACCCTATCTGGACTCTGGAATATTTCAGAATCAGAACTAACATTCGTTCTTTCGAATTCTCGATCAGCAGAATTTCCGTTATTTCATATTTTCGTTGTTTTGATTTCCTTTTTTCCGAATATTCGTAATTTCGATTTTTTGTTCATTTTGATTTTCGTTATTTTTCAATCTTTGTTCGGTATTTTCGTTGTTTCTGTTTTTGTTTTTCGGATTTTCACTCTTTCGTAGTTTCGTTGTTTCTAATTGAATTATTTCGTATTTTCGTTGTTTTTCATATTCGTTCTTTTCGATAGTTCGTTTTTCGTTAGAATTTTTAGTAAACCATTTGTTCATTTGTACGATTACGATTGAACGAATATAACGAATTTGAACGGAAAACTAATTCGTAACTAAACGAATTGCACATGTCTAGCCAGAAGCTGTCACGTTTATCCATGCTGAATGCCCTACACCAGGGATAGGCAATTAGAAGATCTCCAGTTGTTGCAAGTCCCATCATGCCTCTGGGTGTCATGCTTATGGATGTCAGAGTCTTTCTATGCCTCATGGGACTTGTAGTTCTGCAACAGCTGGAGGTCCGCTAATTGCATATCCCTGCCCTACATGTTTGGCATTTAGACAAATGTCCCCAAGAGCAAATGTTTAGTCTGAATTTACATTTGGAGTGAATGCTAAGCTCATCCCTAATTGGTACAATATTACAAAACAACCTCTCAACAAACAAATGACCGACCCGACATAGGAGGCAATTTCTACAGGTCAAGACTCAGCAGTCTTCCTAAAGGGACATTCTTTGGAAGATAATGGGGGGGTTGATTTACTAAAACTGCATAGTGCTAAATCTGGTGCATCTCTGCATAGGAACCAATCAGCTTCCAGGTTTAGTTAGAAGCTAATTGGCTACCATGTACAGCTGCTCAAGATTCTGGACAGACAGAATAACTCATTCCCAAGAGGCGTGAAAGAGGCCAACTACACTTAACAACCATCCTTTAAAAGGGCTGGGGTCCTTCAATACCATTTGCCATCCCCATATAATGTGTTTTGACATCTCATCACCCACAATTTGACATCACTTCCCACCACCAGCCATGTGACTTTCGGAATCAACACCTATGCAGACCATCTGACGCTATAGGGTGGGATTATGTAACTAGTATAGGGTGGGATTATGTAGCTAGTATAGGGTGGGATTAGGTAGCTAGTATAGGGTGGGATTAGGTAACTAGTATAGGGTGGGATTATGTAGCTAGTATAGGGTGGGATTAGGTAGCTAGTATAGGGTGGGATTATGTAGCTAGTATAGGGTGGGATTAGGTAGCTAGTATAGGGTGGGATTAGGTAACTAGTATAGGGTGGGATTAGGTAGCTAGTATAGGGTGGGATTAGGTAACTAGTATAGGGTGGGATTATGTAGCTAGTATAGGGTGGGATTAGGTAACTAGTATAGGGTGGGATTATGTAGCTAGTATAGGGTGGGATTATGTAGCTAGTATAGGGTGGGATTATGTAGCTAGTATAGGGTGGGATTATGTAGCTAGTATAGGGTGGGATTATGTAGCTAGTATAGGGTGGGATTAGGTAGCTAGTATAGGGTGGGATTATGTAGCTAGTATAGGGTGGGATTAGGTAGCTAGTAAAGGGTGGGATTATGTAGCTAGTATAGGGTGGGATTATGTAGCTAGTATAGGGTGGGATTATGTAGCTAGTATAGGGTGGGATTATGTAGCTAGTATAGGGTGGATTATGTAGCTAGTATAGGGTGGGATTAGGTAGCTAGTATAGGGTGGGATTATGTAGCTAGTATAGGGTGGGATTATGTAGCTAGTATAGGGTGGGATTATGTAGCTAGTATAGGGTGGGGTTATGTAGCTAGTATAGGGTGGGATTATGCATCTAGTATAGGGTGGGATTAGGTAGCTAGTATAGGGTGGGATTAGGTAGCTAGTATAGGGTGGGATTAGGTAACTAGTATTGGGTGGGATTATGTAGCTAGTATAGGGTGGGATTAGGTAACTAGTATAGGGTGGGATTATGTAGCTAGTATAGGGTGGGATTATGTAGCTAGTATAGGGTGGGATTATGTAGCTAGTATAGGGTGGGATTATGTAGCTAGTATAGGGTGGGATTATGTAGCTAGTATAGGGTGGGATTAGGTAACTAGTATAGGGTGGGATTATGTAGCTAGTATAGGGTGGGATTAGGTAACTAGTATAGGGTGGGATTATGTAGCTAGTATAGGGTGGGATTATGTAGCTAGTATAGGGTGGGATTATGTAGCTAGTAAAGGATGGGATTATGTAGCTAGTATAGGGTGGGATTAGGTAACTAGTATAGGGTGGGATTAGGTAGCTAGTATAGGGTGGGATTATGTAGCTAGTATAGGGTGGGATTAGGTAACTAGTATAGGGTGGGATTATGTAGCTAGTATAGGGTGGGATTATGTAGCTAGTATAGGGTGGGATTAGGTAGCTAGTATAGGGTGGGATTATGTAGCTAGTATAGGGGGGATTAGGTAGCTAGTAAAGGATGGGATTATGTAGCTAGTATAGGGTGGGATTATGTAGCTAGTATAGGGTGGGATTAGGAAGCTAGTATAGGTGGGATTATGTAGCTAGTATAGGGTGGTATTATGTAGCTAGTATAGGGTGGGATTAGGTAGCTAGTATAGGGTGGGATTATGTAGCTAGTATAGGGTGGGATTAGGTAACTAGTATAGGGTGGGATTATGTAGCTAGTATAGGGTGGGATTATGTAGCTAGTATAGGGTGGGATTATGTAGCTAGTATAGGGTGGGGTTAGATAGCTAGTATAGGGTGGGATTAGGTAGCTAGTATAGGGTGGGATTATGTAGCTAGTAAAGGATGGGATTATGTAGCTAGTAAAGGATGGGATTATGTAGCTAGTATAGGGTGGGATTATGTAGCTAGTATAGGGTGGGATTAGAAAGCTAGTATAGGGTGGGATTAGGTAGCTAGTATAGGGTGGGATTATGTAACTAGTATAGGGTGGGATTAGGTAGCTAGTATAGGGTGGGATTAGGTAGCTAGTATAGGGTGGGATCAGGTAACTAGTATAGGGTGGGATTATGTAACTAGTATAGGGTGGGATTAGGTAACTAGTATAGGGTGGGATAATGTAGCTAGTATAGGGTGGGATTAGGTAGCTAGTATAGGGTGGGATTATGTAGCTAGTATAGGGTGGGATTAGGTAACTAGTATAGGGTGGGATTATGTAGCTAGTATAGGGTGGGATTATGTAACTAGTATAGGGTGGGATTATGTAACTAGTATAGGGTGGGATTAGGTAGCTAGTATAGAGTGGGATTATGTAGCTAGTATAGGGTGGGATTATGTAGCTAGTATAGGGTGGGATTAGGTAGCTAGTATAGAGTGGGATTATGTAGCTAGTATAGGGTGGGATTATGTAGCTAGTATAGGGTGGGATTATGTAGCTAGTATAGGGTGGGATTATGTAGCTAGTATAGGGTGGGATTATGTAGCTAGTATACGGTGGGATTATGTAGCTAGATTATGTAGGGTGGGATTATGTAGCTAGTATACGGTGGGATTATGTAGCTAGTATAGGGTGGGATTATGTAGCTAGTATAGAGTGGGATTATGTAGCTAGTATAGAGTGGGATTAGGTAGCTAGTATAGGGTGGGATTAGGTAACTAGTATAGGGTGGGATTAGGTAACTAGTATAGGGTGGGATTAGGTAGCTAGTATAGGGTGGGATTAGGTAGCTAGTATAGGGTGGGATTAGGTAACTAGTATAGGGTGGGATTAGGTAGCTAGTATAGGGTGGGATTAGGTAACTAGTATAGGGTGGGATTAGGTAGCTAGTATAAGGTGGGATTATGTAGCTAGTATAGGGTGGGATTAGGTAACTAGTATAGGGTGGGATTATGTAGCTAGTATAAAGTGGGATTATGTAGCTAGTATAGGGTGGGATTATGTAGCTAGTATAGGATGGGATTAGGTAACTAGTATAGGGTGGGATTAGGTAGCTAGTATAGGGTGGGATTAGGTAACTAGTATAGGGTAGGATTATGTAGCTAGTATAGGGTGGGATTATGTAGCTAGTATAGGGTGGGATTATGTAGCTAGTATAGGGTGGGATTATGTAGCTAGTATAGGGTGGGATTATGTAGCTAGTATAGGGTGGGATTATGTAGCTAGTATAGGGTGGGATTATGTAGCTAGTATAAGGTGGGATTATGTAGCTAGTATAAGGTGGGATTATGTAGCTAGTATAGGGTGGGATTATGTAGCTAGTATAGGGTGGGATTAGGTAGCTAGTATAGGTGGGATTAGGTAGCTAGTATAAGGTGGGATTATGTAGCTAGTATAAGGTGGGATTATGTAGCTAGTATAGGGTGGGATTATGTAGCTGTTAGAGTTGGAATTATGTAGCTAGTATAGAGGTGGGATTCGGTAGCTAGTATAGGGTGGGATTAGGTAACTAGTATAGGGTGGGATTAGGTAGCTAGTATAGGGTGGGATTAGGTAGCTAGTATAGGGTGGGATTAGGTAACTCGTATAGGGTGGGATTAGGTAGCTAGTATAGGGTGGGATTAGGTAACTAGTATAGGGTGGGATTAGGTAGCTAGTATAAGGTGGGATTATGTAGCTAGTATAGGGTGGGATTAGGTAACTAGTATAGGGTGGGATTATGTAGCTAGTATAAAGTGGGATTATGTAGCTAGTATAGGGTGGGATTATGTAGCTAGTATAGGATGGGATTAGGTAACTAGTATAGGGTGGGATTAGGTAGCTAGTATAGGGTGGGATTAGGTAACTAGTATAGGGTAGGATTATGTAGCTAGTATAGGGTGGGATTATGTAGCTAGTATAGGGTGGGATTATGTAGCTAGTATAGGGTGGGATTATGTAGCTAGTATAGGATGGGATTAGGTAACTAGTATAGGGTGGGATTATGTAGCTAGTATAGGGTGGGATTATGTAGCTAGTATAGGGTGGGATTAGGTAACTAGTATAAGGTGGGATTATGTAGCTAGTATAAGGTGGGATTATGTAGCTAGTATAGGGTGGGATTATGTAGCTAGTATAGGGTGGGATTAGGTAGATAGTATAGGGTGGGATTAGGTAGATAGTATAGGGTGGGATTATGTAGCTACTATGGGGTGGGATTAGGTAACTAGTATAGGGTGGTTCCACAACTTTCACACCTCCCATCTGGTTCCTGAACAACCAACATCTAAAACATTCCATGGTGATAAGATTAAGGCGTCTGTTCTACCTTTGTAGATATGAATGGTTGGGTATCTTACTGAGAGCTAGACATGTGCACACTGAAATATTTTGTTTTCGGAATTTCGTTTCTTGTCAGAAAAATAAATTTATTTAGTTACTCCCGAAATTCGTTTTTTATTTATTTTGTTTTTCGTTAAAAATGTTATTCGTCCGAAAATCCGTATTAAGGTTGAATCTGTCATTGAAGGCTCATGGTGTCTGTCGAATGTTCATAGAAGATTTGACGGAGCAGCTAAACAGTATGACTCTGTATAGTTTAGCTGCTCCGTCGAATCTTCTTAGAACTTTCGACAGACACCATAAGCCAAAGATTCGACGTTTGTTTTTCGCTGCTTTGTCGAATCTTTGTCGTTCATGTTGAATGTATATAGTTCAAATAGAAAATGGACTGGTGATAGTGATCACTGATCAGACAGGTAACAAGATAAGAGGGTATATAGAATCTATATAGAATCTCAATCTATAATATAGAATCTATAATCATAAATCCCCCCCCCCCCCCCCCACAACACGGGCCGCCTCTGAGGCCATCACAACACTAGCAACACTAGTATCACTATCAAGTTCACAACACTAACACAATAGCAGCAGATTATTATGAAAAAGTTAGGTTGAACTGTAGATTGCTTCACTATTGTTCTGCTGCTGTGCTTATGCTTAATTGCTAAATAATTCAGGTTCTCTGACAAACGGACCAGATAAGATTGTCTGTCTTCTGAAATGATTCAGTGTGTGTGTCTCTCTCTGCTAGAAATCGTAAGTGAAAGTAAGTTGGCTGTACGGGTGTACTTAGTTCTGGCTATTTTACTGCTCCTCCTCTTTGGTTACAATCAGCCAATAACATTCATCATCATCATTATTTTAATTTTACTTCCCCACCCAATTCCAGCAGGTATCTATTCTCTCTATGTCGAATCTTTCCTCTCTATGTCGAATATTTCTTCTCTATGTCGAATATTTTCTCTCTATGTCGAATATTTTCTCTCTATGTCGAATATTTTCTCTCTATGTCAAATCTTTTCTCTCTATGTCAAATCTTTTCTCTCTGTCGAATCTTTTCTCTCTGTCGAATCTTTTCTCTCTCTGTCGAATATTTTCTCTCTATGTCGAATCGTTTCTCTCTCTGTCGAATCTTTTCCCTCTATGTCGAATCTTTTCTCTCTATGTCAAATCTTTCCTCTTTCTGTCGAATCTTTTCTCTCTCTGTCGAATATTTTCTCTCTATGTCAAATCGTTTCTCTCTCTGTCGAATCTTTTCTCCCTCTGTCGAATCTTTTCTCTCTATGTCGAATCTTTTCTCTCTATGTCGAATATTTTCTCTCTATGTCGAATCTTTCCTCTTTCTGTCGAATCTTTTCTCTCTCTGTCGAATCTTTCCTCTTTCTGTCAAATCTTTTCTCTCTCTGTCGAATATTTTCTCTCTATGTCGAATCGTTTCTCTCTCTGTCGAATCTTTTCTCCCTCTGTCAAATCTTTTCTCTCTATGTCGAATCTTTTCTCTCTATGTTGAATCTTTTCACTCTCTGTCAAATCTTTTCTCTCTATGTTGAATCTTTTCACTCTATGTCAAATCTTTTCTCTCTATGTCGAATCTTTTCTCTCTCTGTCAAATCTTTTCTCTCTATGTTGAATCTTTTCTCTCTACGTCAAATCTTTTCTCTCTACGTCAAATCTTTTCTCTCTTTGTCGAATCTTTTCTCTCTATGTCGAATCTTTTCTCTCTCTGTCGAATCTTTTCTCTCTCTGTCGAATCTTTTCTCTCTATGTAGAATAATCTTGGACTAATAGAGTTAAGGTTAGGCACATTCGACCACAGGTTCGATAGACACAGATTGTTATTGTCAACGTCATTTCAAATCTCCTATCTATATCGAACTGTTGTCACAACGAAAATGAAAATAAAGCATTTGTTTATGTCGGATCTTTTGTTTTTCGGATTCTGCACTTTCGTTATCGTTCGTTTGCCATTCCGGTCGCGGGTGCCGCAGACTCGATCGCCGCGGGGATACCCGCAATCGTCTCACGGGATGGCTGAACGGGGAGATGCAGAAGTAAACAGCATCTCCCCGTTCTACCTAGCAACTAGTAGACACTGATCTCTGCTCCCTGTGATTGGAGCAGAGATCAGTGTTCACTAAAACACAGCCACGCCCCCCACAGTTAGTCACACGCCCCTAGGAACACTTAACCCCTACACTGCTACCCCCTGGTTAACCCCTTCACTGCCAGTGTAATCAGTGCATTTAAATAGCACTGATCGCTGTATAAATGACAATGGTTCCAAAAATGTGTCAAAATTGTCCGATGTGTCCGCCATAATGTCGCAGTCACAATAAAAATCGCTGATCACCGCCATTACTAGTAAAAAAAAAATGATTAATAAAAAAATGCTATAAAACTATCCCCTATTTTGTAAATGCTATAACTTTTGCGCAAACCAATCAATAATCGCTTATTGCGATTTTTTAACCAAAAAAATATGTAGAAGAATACGTATCGGCCTAAACTGAGGAAAACATTTTTTTTTAAATATTTTTGGGGGATATTTATTATAGTAAAAAATAATGCGTTTTTTTCAAAATTGTCGCTCTTTTTTTGTATATAGCGCAAAAAATAAAAACCGCAGGGGCGATAAAATACCACCAAAAGAAATCTCTATTTGTGGGAAAAAAATACGTCAATTTTGTTTGGGAGCCACGTCGCACGACCGCGCAATTGTCAGCTAAAGCCACGCAGTGCCGAACCGCAAAAAGGGCTCTGGTCTTAAGCCAGCAAATTGGTCCGGGGGCTGAAAGTGGTTAATAGAACAACCTGACGTTAGAAGCTGATTGGCTCCAGTGCACAGCTGCACCACATTTTGCACTCCCCAGTTTTAGAAAATCTCCCCCAAAGTAACACACTGGATTTCTGCACAGATCTGGAAGAAATGTATTTAGACAATATTTACTTACCCAAGAGTCCAGCTTTAATGCTCACAATATATATATATATATACATATATATATATATACTGTATACACTGTATATATCTGTTTGTTCTTCCAGATGTAATTCCAAGTACAGGTTTTTATTTTAGCGCAATGGTAACGCACAGATATTGTTGTCCAATCACTTCTCTCGCTCACATGAGGCTATGTACGAGTGACAGGTCCTCTTGCATTGGCCTCAGGGGCCGACTT
>CM053037.1:199133931-199171431 GCA_028564925.1 Lithobates sylvaticus | reverse complement strand
TTCTATCCACTGACACCAACAATGGCACACTATTCCTCCCACTGACACCAATGATGGGGCACTATTCCTCCCACTGACACCAATGATGGGGCACTATTCCTCCCACTGACATCAATGATGGGACACTATTCCTCCCACTGACACCAATGATGGGACACTATTCCTCCCACTGATACCAATGATGGGGCACTATTCCTCCCACTGACACCAATGATGGGACACTATTCCTCCCACTGATACCAATGATGGGACACTATTCCTCCCACTGATACCAATGATGGGACATTATTCCTCCCACTGACATCAATGATGAGGCACTATTCCTCCCACTGATACCAATGATGGGGCACTATTCTTTCCACTGACACCAATGATGGGGCACTATTCCTCCCACTGACACCAATGATGGGACACTATTCCTCCCACTGATACCAATGATGGGACACTATTCCTCCCACTGATACCAATGATGGGACACTATTCCTCCCACTGATACCAATGATGGGACACTATTCCTCCCACTGATACCAATGATGGGACACTATTCCTCCCACTGACACCAATGATGGGACACTATTCCTCCCACTGACACCAATGATGGGACACTATTCCTTCCACTGATACCAATGATGGGACACTATTCCTCCCACTGACACCAATGATGGGACACTATTCCTCCCACTGACACCAATGATGGGACACTATTCCTCCCACTGATACCAATGATGGGACACTATTCCTTCCACTGACACCAATGATGGGACACTATTCCTCCCACTGACACCAATGATGGGACACTATTCCTCCCACTGATACCAATGATGGGACACTATTCCTCCCACTGATACCAATGATGGGACACTATTCCTTCCACTGACACCAATGATGGGACACTATTCCTCCCACTGACACCAATGATGGGACACTATTCCTCCCACTGATACCAATGATGGGACACTATTCCTTCCACTGACACCAATGATGGGACACTATTCCTCCCACTGACACCAATGATGGGACACTATTCCTCCCACTGACACCAATGATGGGACACTATTCCTTCCACTGACACCAATGATGGGACACTATTCCTCCCACTGACACCAATGATGGGACACTATTCCTTCCACTGATACCAATGAAGGGAAACTATTCCTCCCACTGACACCAATGATGGGACACTATTCCTCCCACTGACCCCAATGATGGGACACTATTCCTCCCACTGACACCAATGATGGGTCACCATTCCTCCCACTGACACCAAGGAGGGGACACTCTTCCTCCCACTGACACCAATGATGGGACACTATTCCTCCCACTGACACCAATGATGGGGCACCATTCCTCCCACTGACACCAATGATGGGACACTATTCCTCCCACTGACACCAATGATGGGGCACTATTCCTCCCACTGACACCAATGATGGGGCACTATTCCTCCCACTGACACCAATGATGGGACACGATTCCTCCCACTGACACCAATGATGGGGCACTATTCCTCCCACAGATACCAATGATGGGACACTATTCCTCCCACTGATACCAATGATGGGACACTATTCCTCCCACTGACACCAATAATGGGGCGCTATTCCTTCCACTGACACCAAAATGGGACACTATTCCTCCCACTGACACCAATGATGGGGCACTATTCCTCCCACTGACACCAATGATGGGAATTATCTTCGTTTCCATTGACTTCTATGGGGAAACTCGCTTTGATATGTGAGCGCTTTGGATTACAAGCATTCTCCTGGAACGGATTTTGCTCCTAATCCAAGGTTTACAAAGCCGATACTTTCTTTGCCATTCGCTCTCTTCTTTTAATCAGCTGAATATTGTTTTTAGATCGGGTCTTTAATGTAAGGGAGTTATTTGATGGGGAATTTGATGTAAGGGGGTTCTGATGGGGTCTCTTATGAATTGGGGGACTCTGATGGGGTCTCTGATGTAAGGCGGGGCTTTGATGGGGACTCAGATGTAAGGAGATACTCTGATGCAAATTCTGATGTAAGAGGGAGGGGGGGGCTCTGATGGGGTTTCTCATGTAAGGAGGAGGACACCAATGGGGACTCTGCTGTAAGAGGGTTCTGATAGGGTTTCTGCTGTATTGGGGGACTCTGATGGGGGTCTCTGATGTTAGAGGGGGACTTTGATGGGGACTCAGATATAAGGAAAGACTCTGAGGGGAACTCTGCTGTAAAGGAGGGACTTTGATGGGGACTCTGATGTAAGGGGGGACTTTGATGGGGACTCTGATGTAAGGGGGGACTTTGATGGGGACTCTGATGGGGACACTCATGTAAGTGGGCACTCATATGTAAGGGGGCTCTGCTAGGGACCCTGATGTAATGGGGAGCTCTGATGGGGACTCTCATGTAAGGAGGGGTCTTCAATGTAAAGGGGGGCTTTGACGGGGACTCAGATGTAAGGAGGACGACACCAATGGGGACTCTGCTGTAAGAGGGTTCTGATGTATTGGGGGACTCTGATGGGGGTCTCCCATGAAAGTGAGTACTCTGATGGGGTCTCTGATGTAAGAGGGGGACTTAGATGGGGACTCAGATATAAGGAGAGACTCTGAGGGGAACACTGCTGTAAAGGAGGGCTCTGATAGGGACTCTTATGTAAGGATGACTCTGCTGGGGAATCTGTTGCAAGGGGGTCTCTGATCGGGACTCTCATGCAAGAGGGGACACTGTTGGGGTCTCTCATGAAACGGAGTACGCTGATGGGGACTCTGAAGTAAGGGGAACTCTGATGTAAAGGGGGGCTCTGAAATGGACTCTCATAAGGAAGACTCTGATATGGACCCTGTTGTAAGGGGGGACTTTGATGGGGACTCTGATGTAAGGGGGGACTTTGATGGGGACTCTGATGTAAGGGGGGACTTTGATGGGGACTCTGATGTAAGGGGGGACTTTGATGGGGGCTCTGATGTAAGGGGGGACTTTGATGGGGACTCTGATGTAAGGGGGGACTTTGATGGGGACTCTGATGTAAGGGGGGACTTTGATGGGGGCTCTGATGTAAGGGGGGACTTTGATGGGGACTCTGATGGGGACACTCATGTAAGAGGGCACTCATATGCAAGGGGGCTCTGCTAGGGACCCTGATGTAATGGGGAGCTTTTATGGGGACTCTCATGTAAGGAGGGGGTCTTCAATGTAAAGGGGGGCTTTGATGGGTACTAAGATATAATGGGGTTCTAATGGGGACTCTTCTGTAGGGATGGACTCTGATGGGGACTCTAATGTAGAAGGGGACTCTGATGGGGTGTCTCATGTAAGTGGGTACTCAGATGTAATGGGGGACTCTGATGTAATGGGGGACTCTGACGGGGACTTTAATGTAAGGAGGACAATAATGGGGTCCCTGATGTGTATGTAAATTCATCCCTTGTGACAACACAGGAAGACTATTGGGAGACGGGGACAGAGTGTTGTCACCCTATAACAGCAGGATGAGGATCACCAGGATATATTTTATTATAAAAATAAAAAAGGAAAAGTTGAAAACAACTTCTGAAATACAAATAACATGATAAATCTTCTATGAGATTTTACTGCTGGGATTTATCTCTCCTTAGGCCGGGTTCAGACTGCTGCGGCGCGGGAGATCGCATATGATTCGCACCGCACTGCAGTTCAAATCATATGCGATCTCTGTGCGATTTCAGCCATACAGATAGTATGGCTGATTTCGCAACGCATTCGGCCCAAAATCGGATTCCTGTCCGAGTTTGCAGATCTGCGATATGCGAGCTGCTATGGGGGTGTCATTAACATTTCATTGACACCCCCAGCAGCTCGCATAGGGCAGTGTGAACTGCCGGCGGGAGACATGCGGTGCGGGAACTCGCAGTGTATTCGCAGCGTTCCCGCACCGCAGCAGTGTGAACCCTGAATGTCATCAGACCGACTCTCCCCGTCGTCTGTTTGTGTTGTTTTCGCGGCAATTGTAGCGCTAAATTAGTAAAATTGACGTTTTTTTTTTCCCACTCATTTTATGAGAAACGTTCCCAACGTTCCGCTCATTTCTCATTTTGAGTAATGAACCAATTAAAGATCATTGCCCAATTTCTGCTAAACTGTCCAATCACAGCTGTTATTGGTGTTTATTATATAATTCCGGGGTCCTCACAGCCTAGAAGTGGGGGGAGGGGGGGGCACTGAAACTCTGTTTCCACTAATAGGGGGAGAACAACTGATGTTCATCTTCGGGGTACCCGACCCGCTCACAGAGTATCGGGGGAATCCAAGAAGAGTGTAATGGATGATGTGTAGATGTCCGTCTGTCAAGGTAAGTTAAAATATATCTAAAGAATATGCTGTATATACGTATACTTAAAAAAAAAAATATATATATATATATATAAAATGTTCAAGGGGTGAGGTGCACTGAACGGTCTCCGGTTTAAGCTGTGCTAGAAATCTGGTCCTTCCCACGGACCAAAATGTAGAAACACGAAGAGGGATTGCTGCACAAAAGATTGATTTGCTATGAAAAGATTACATCAAATATCAAATACCAGATACAGCTGGGCTGGCCATCTGTATCTGGTATTTGATATTTGATGTAATCTGTTCATCGCAAAAAAATCTTATGTGCAGCAATCCCTCTTCGTGTATATATATATATATATATATATACTTTTTGATTTTTATATATATATATATATACTTTTTTAATTAATTTTATATATATATATATATATATACTTTTTATACGTTTTTAAATATAAATATATATAAATATATATATATATACTTTTTTAATTTTATATATATATATATATACTTAAAAAAAAAAAATATATATATATATATATATATATATATATATATATATATATATATATATATATATATATACTTTTTTAAAATATATATATACTTTTATTTATATATATATATATATAATATATATATATATATATTATAATATATATATATATATATATATATATATATATATATATATATATATATATATACACAGTGGTGTGAAAAAGTGTTTCCCCCCTTCCTCATTTCCTGTTCCTTTGCATGTTTGTCACACTTAAGTGTTTCGGAACATCAAACCAATTTAAACAATAGTCAAGGACAATACAAGTAAACACAAAATGCAATTTGTAAATGAAGGTGTTTATTATTAAAGGTGAAAAAAAATCCAAACCATCATGGCCCTGTGTGAAAAAGTGATTGCCCCCTAAACCTAATAACTGGTTGGGCCACCCTTAGCAGCAACAACTGCAACCAAGCGTTTGCGATAACGTGCAATGAGGCTTTTACAGCGTCCTGGAGGAATTTTGGCCCACTCATCTTTGCAGAATTGTCCTAATTCAGTTACATTAGAGGGTTTTCGAGCATGAACTGCCTTTTTAAGGTCATACCACAACATCTCAATAGGATTCAGGTCAGGACTTTGGCTAGGCCACTCCAAAGTCTTCATTTTGTTTTTCTTTAGCCATTCGGTGGTGGACTTGCTGGTGTGTTTAGGATCATTGTCCTGCTGCAGAACCCAAGTTCGTTTCAGCTTGAGTACACGAACAGATGGTCGGACATTCTCCTTCAGGATCTCTTGGTAGACAGCAGAATTCATAGTTCCTTTTATCACGGCAAGTCTTCCAGGTCCTGAAGCAGCAAAACAGCCCCAGACCATCACACTACCACCACCATATTTTACTGTTGGTATAATGTTCTTTTTCTGAAATGCAGTGTTCCTTCTACGCCAGATATACTTGGACACACACCTTCCAAAGAGTTCCACTTTTGTCTCATCGGTCCACAGAATGTTGTCCCAAAAGTCTTGGGGATCATCAAGATGTGTTGTGGAGAAATTGAGACGAGCTTTGATGTTCTTTTTGCTCAGCAGTGGTTTTCTCCTTGGAACTCTGCCATGCAGGCCATTTTTGCCCAGTCTTTTCCTGATGGTGGAGGCATGAACGCTGACCTTAACTGAGGCAAGTGAGGCCTGCAGTTCCTTGGACGTTGTTGTGGGGTCTTTTGTGACCTCTTGGATGAGTCGTTGCTGCGCTCTTGGGGTAATTTTGGGCGGCCGGCCACTCCTGGGAAGGTTCACCACTGTTCCATGTCTTCGCCATTTGTGGATAATGGCTCTCACTGTGGTTCGCTGGATTCCCAAAGCTTTGGAAATGGCTTTATAACCCTTTCCAGACTGATAGATCTCAATTACTTTCTTTCTCAATTGTTCCTGAATTTCTTTGGGTCTCGGCATGATGTGTAGCTTTTAAGGATCTTCTGGTGGACCTTACTGTGTCAAGCAGCTCCTATTTAAGTGATGCCTTGATTGTGAACAGGTGTGGCAATAATCAGGCCTGGGTGTGGCTAGAGAAATTGAACTCAGGTGTGGACAACCACAGTTATAGTATGTTTTAACAAGGGGGGCAATCACTTTTTCACACAGGGCCATGATGGTTTGGATTTTTTTTCACCTTTAATAATAAACACCTTCATTTACAAATTGCATTTTGTGTTTACTTGTGTTGTCCTTGACTATTGTTTAAATTGGTTTGATGTTCCGAAACACTTAAGTGTGACAAACATGCAAAGGAACAGGAAATGAGGAAGGGGGCAAACACTTTTTCACACCACTGTATATATATATACATACACATATATATATACTTTTTTAAATATATATATATATATATATATACTTTGTTTAACTATTGTTTAACATTTTTAAATTTATATATTTTTAAATATATATATATATATATATATATATATACTATATATATATATATACTTTGTATATATATATATATACTATATATATATATATATATATATATATATATATACACTTTGTTTAACTACGGTTTAACTTTTTATATATATATATATATATATATATATATATATATATATATATATATATATATATATATATATATATATATATATACATATACTTTTTTAATTTTATATATATATATATATATATACTTTTTTATATATTTTTTTAATTAATTTTATTTATTTTTTGTAAGTACATTTTTTGAAATCTCCCAAAATACTGTATATCTTTATATTTATGTCTTTGTTTAACTATTGTTTAACATTTTTAAATATATATATATATTGCAGGGTACAAGCACTTTATATATTGTACACTCACATCAGTCCCTAACCTAAGGGAGCTTACAATCTAATCTATCCATCTCACATACACACATACTTCTTGGACATATTTAGAGAGGAGCCAATTAACTTACCAGCATGTCTTTGGAATGTGGAAGGAGACCGACACAAACACAAGAAGATACAAACTTTATGTATACTGTGTGTGTGTGTATATACAGTATATATATTAATGTAATTATACACATTTGTATTATTATAGAATTATTTTATATATTTCTATGTAATATTCTATAATATATTGATATTTGATATTGATAATGATATATTTTAGATACATTTTTAAATAATGAATATTTATTAAATAGGAGTTCCAGCCTGTAAAAAAAATAAAAAAATTAAAGTCAGCAGCTACAAATCCTGTACAAATCCTGTAGCTGCTGACTTTTACTATAAGGACACTTACCTGTCCAGGGAGCCCGCAATGTCGTCACCCCAAGCCAATCCGTCTTATCTGATATAAGTGAAGATAAAACATGAAAACTTGAGATAGGAGCCTGGCAACTCAACTTTCATTGACTGTGGCAGCCTATGCATTTCTCGTGACAGGTCCACTTTAAGTCAAAATTTATGACGTCTATGACCTGGGTTTGTAGGTTGGTTCTGGCATATGTGAAGATAAAACACGAAGCCTTGAGACTAGAAGCCCAACTATGGTTGACTATGGCAGCCTATGTGTTTCTCATAACAGGTCCACTTTAAGTCGAAAGTCATAGTGATGTCTATGACCTGGATTTGTAGGTTGGTCTGAAAATAAGAGAAGGGCAAACATGAAGACTTGAGACAGGAGACCGGTAACCCAACTATCGTGGACAGGGCCAGTGCTACCACTAGGCAAACTAGGCAGCCGCCTAGGGCGCCCTGCTGCCAGGGGGCGCCTGGCCACTGGTGTTCCTACTCTCTTCTCTCTGCAGCAAGCAACTAAGTCTCAGCATCAGCAGGCAGCCGCCACTCCATTTGCAGATTGTGCCAGAGGCGCAGTGGCAGTGGAGGACTGTGTCTGTCTCCCGAATAAATTGAAGCAAGCAAACATTCATTGATGGGCACTGGTAGGCTGCATTGATGGGTGCTGGTGAGGCTGCATTAATTGGCGCTGGTAGGTTGCATTTGATGGGCGCTGGTGAGGCTGCAATAATGGGCGCTGGTGAAGCTGCATTGATGGGCACTGGTAGGCTGCATTGATGGGTGCTGGTAAAGCTGCATTATTGGGCACTGGTAAGGTGCATTAATGGGCGCTGGTAAGGTGCATTAATGGGCGCTGGGGAGGCTGTATTGATGGGCACTGGTAGGCTGCATTAATGGGTGCTGGTGAGGCTGCATTAATGGGCGCTGGTGAGGCTGCATTAATGGGCGCTGGTGAGGCTGCATTGATGGAAGCTGGTAGGCTGCATTTGATGGGCACTTCATTAAAAAGGCGGGGTATACAAGGGCATGGCAAAGAGGGTGGGGTCAGGGGTGGAGCCAGGGGGGCGGCAAAATTAGGTTTTGCCTAGGGTGTCAAAAATCCTTGCACCAGCCCTGATCGTGGAGTATAGCAGCCTCTGAATTTCTCATGACAGGCCCACTTTAAGGCAAGAGATATAGTGACATCTATCACCTGGATTTGAAGGTTATTCTGACATATGTGTAGTGAAAAAATTGAACGAGGTCCACTTTAAGGAAGGACTCATAGTGCCATCTATCATCTGGATTTGCAGATTTATCTGATATAAGTGAAGATAAAAAATGAAACCTTGAAATAGAAGCCTGGCAACCCAACTATCATTGATTATGACAGCCAATGCATTTCTCATGACAGGTCCACTTTAAGTTGAAAGTCAAGTCATCTATCACCTGGAGGTTGGTTCTGACACATATGAAGATAAAACATGAAGATTAGAGATAGGTGCTAACAACCCGACTATCATTGACAAGGGCAACCTATGCATTTCTCATGACAGGTCCACTTTGAATCAAAAGTTATAGTGATGTCTAGTACCTGGATTTTTAGGTTATGCTGACATAAGAGGAGATCAAACATGAAGACTTGAGACAGGAGCCCAGTGGTAACCCAACTATCATTGACTATGGCAGCCATTCCATTTCTTATAACAGGCCCACTTTAAGGCAAGAGTCATAGTGATGCTTATCATCTAGTGATATCTATTACCTGGATTTGTAGGTTGGTCTGACATAAGTGAAGTGAAAACTTGAGATAGGAGCCTGGCAACCCAACTCTCAATGATTATGGAAGCCTATGCATTTCTCATGACAGGTCCACTTTAAGTCAAAAGTCATGACGTCTATCACCTGGATTTGTAGGTTGGTCCTGGCATATGTGAAGATAAAACACGAAGACTTGAGATAGATGCCTAACAACCCAACTATGGTTGTCTAGGGCAGCCTATACGTTTCTCATGACAGGTCCACTTTAAGGCAGGAGTCATAGTGATGTTTATCATCTACAATGTAGGTTGTAAGTGAATATAAAACATAAAAACTTGGGATAGGAGCCTGGCAACCCAACGATTGTTGATTATGGCTCTCTATGAGTTTCTCATGACAGGTCCACTTTAAGTCAAAAGTCATGACGTCTATCACCTGGATTTTTAGGTTGGTTCTGGTATACGTGAAGATAAAACACGAAGACTTGTGATGAATGCCTAACAACCCAACTATGGTTGTCTATGGCAGCCTATACATTTCTCATGACAGGTCCACTTTAAGGCAAAGTGACGTCCATCGCCTGGATCTGTTGGTTGCTCTGACATATGTAAGGATAAGACATGAAAACCTGAGATAGGAGCCTGGCAACCGATCTATGGCTGGCTGTGGCAGATTCTGGCCATGGTCTGCCTGCTGAGGATTGGCTACATTGTATCACAATAAAGCATTTATCAATTCAATATGTATCAGTTTTCTTCCTATATATGTGATATACTTTGTATCTACGACATAATATTTGCGTTCTATTACAGCTATAAGGATTCTTACCTATGTAGAAACATCGCGGTGTAGTTATTATACTCATAAAATATTCTCTTATGATTTCCTATTTTATTTTTTATCTGCTCAGTAATGAAAAAATACTTTTTATTACCATTTCATTAGAAGTTTCTTTGTTTCTTTTATGATCATATGTGATTATTTATCTATCTTTATCTGAGTTTTAGAATGTAATCACATCATGGATAATTATTATTGTCTTTATTATGCACTTGCATACCCGGCCTTCTCTGGCACTTTTGTTTACAAGTTTAACCACTTCAATACCGGGCACCTAGACCTTCCCGCCCAGACCAATTTTCAGCTTTCAGCACTGTCGCACTTTGAATGACAATTGCGCGGTCATACAACACTGTACCCAAACAAATTTTTTATCATTTTGTTCCCACAAATAGAGCTTTATTTTGGTGGTATTTGATCACCTCTGTGTTTTTTTTATTTTTTTTGCGCAACAAATAAAAAAATACCATTTTTTTTTTTTAAAAAACAAGTTTTTCTTTGTTTCTGTTAAATTTTTTGTAAATAAGTATGTTTTCTTCTTTAATGATGGGCACTGATATGGCTGCACTGACGGGCACTGATAATGCGGCACTGATGGGCACCGATGAGGTGGCACCAATAAGGTGGTACTGATGAGGTGGCACTGACGGCCACTGATGATGGGCACTGATGGGCACTGATAGGTGGCACTGATGGGCACTGATAGGTGGCACTGGTATGCGGCACTGATGGGCACTCATATGTGGCACTGATGGGCACTCATAGGCGGCACTGATGGGCACTCATAGGCGGCACTGATGGGTACTTATGGGTGGCACATATAGGTGGCATGGATGGGCACTGATAGGTGGGCACTGATGGGCACGGATGGGCACTGATAGGTGGCACTGCTGGACACTGATGGGTGGCACTGATTACACTGATGGGTGGCACTGATAACACTGATGGGTGGCATTGCTGGGTGATGGGTGGCACTGATTGCTACTTGATGGTGCCAGTCAGTGCCTATTAGTGGGCACTGACTGGCACAGATTGGGCATCATTTGCACATGTGGATGGCCAGGGGGTACATACCTGGCCATCCACATGTTGCCCACTTCCCTGGTGGTCCTAGTGGAGTCCCTGGTGGTCCAGTGTGGGCATCTGAGGGGGGCTGCACTGATAAACAATCAGGGCAGACCCCCCCTGTCAGGAGAGCCGCCGATCGGCTCTCCTCTACTCGCGTCTGTCGCGTAGCTCTTCCTGTTGACATCGTGATCAGCCGTGATTGGACACGGCTGATCATGTGGTAAAGAGCCTCCGCAGTGTAGAGATGTAGCGGTGTGTCAGACTGACACACCGCTCCACCGATCGCCGCGATGCGCGCCCCCACGGGCGCGCAGCGGCATGTTATCCTGAAGGACGTCATATGATGCCCAGTCAGGATAACGGAACCACTTCCCGGACGTCAATATGCTATTGACCGGGGGGGAAGTGGTTAAATCTGTATTTTCTGCTAGAAAAGTACTTATAACCCCCAAACATTGTATATATTTATATATATATTTTTTTTTTAACAGAGGCCCTAGGGAATAAAACGGCAATCGTTGCAATTTTGTAATGTCAGGTGGTATTTGCACATCGTTTTTCAAACGCAGTTTTTTTTTTGGGGGGGGGGGGGGAATACACTTTAATTAAAGTGGAGGGCCACCCAAAAAAATAAAATTGCATTAATAAAAATAAAAAAAAATAATTTTAATTTTTTATTTATTTTTTATTTTTCGATGAGCGGCCCCGTTGCCTTCTGGGACATGTGTGTGTCCCAGAACACAGTGGGGCCATTCACAAAGCGCTGCGCGACTCGCGCATGCGCAGTAGGAAACGGGCAGTGAAGCCGCAGGGCAGCCGATCTGATGGACGGATCGGCCTTGGGGCGGCCGACATCGCGGGATCGTTGGACAGGTAAGTGTCCTTATTAAAAGTCAGCAGCTACAGTGTTTGTAGCTGCTGACTTTTAAAAAAAAAAGGATTGGCCGGAACGCCCCTTTAATAATATAAAATAAATAACACAATATACAGTGCCTTGAAAAAGTATTCATACCCCTTGAAATTCCCCAAAGTTTCTCATGTTACAACCAAATACATAAATGTATTTTATTGGGATTTTATGTGATGGACCAACACAAAGTGTCACATAATTGTGAAGTGGAAGGAAAATGATTAATGATACAAATAAATCTGTGAAAAGTGTGTGGGGGGGGGGGGGTATTTGTATTCACAAAACGGGGGGTACAACTGCGCAAACCAAAAAGGGGGGGGGTCCGCTACAATAAATCAGCTAATCACCAATGACGACAACTGCCGCAGCCACCAGCAATAAGTGAGAATAAATATATAAATATATATAAATAATGGGGCGCTAGCATAAAAAAGGTAAGCAAAAAGACTAATAAAAATATTAGCAAGAATGCATTAAAGTGAATAATCGGATAAAAATGTGACGCTAATAAAAGTCCACCACTCCAAGGAAGATCGTCCAGCAAGGGTGGCTCCAGACACATTGTCCAAAGAGATTAATGAAATAAATCAAGGCGTATAGCATCAAATAATGAATAAGGCTATACGAGCAACATCAAATGAATACATCAAACAATAAAATCAATATCCCATGTGTCTAACAAATGGATAAAAATAGTGCAATAAATGACTAAAAGTGGCGGTAAATAGTCAAGTGAAAATTGACGAATAACGTGTAATAATTAAAATAGAAAATAAATAGTGCCAAAGGCAATCCGTGAATAAATGAACCTGTGCATAAAAACAAAAAAGCACAAATAAACCTGTGTTGAATAAATATATCAATAGCCGTGAGTCCAAGGTAAAAGTGTATAAAATTGGAAACAAGTCCTGTGCGATCAAACGGATATTCCCATATATAGTGCTCAATTCATAAGCAATCTCCAGGTGAAATGGTGAGTAGGGATGAGCCGAACACCCCCCCGTTCGGCTCGCACCAGAACCCGCGAACGGACCTAAAGTCCGTGCGAGCTTTAGAACCCTATTAGTTATATGGATGCGAACGTTCGAAATTAAAAGTGCTCATTTTAAAGGCTAATATGCATGTTAATGTCATAAAAAGTGTTTGGGGACCTGGGTCCTGCCCCAGGGGACATGTATCAATGCAAAATTTTTTTTTAAAAACGGACGTTTTTTCAGGAGCAGTGATTTTAATAATGCTTAAATTGAAACAATAAAAGTGTAATATTCCTTTAAATTTCGTACCTGGGGGGTGTCTATAGTATGCCTGTAAAGGGGCGCATGTTTCCCGTGTTTAGAACTGTCTCTGCGCAAAGTGTCATTTTTGAAAGTAAAAAAGCTATTTAAAATCACTCGCGGCTAATGTGAATTGACGGCTCCCGTAACACAGAGAACAGTGATTCATTGAAACTCATTCATAAAAAAAAGTCATTGATAAAAAATAAAAAAAATAAAAAAAATGAAAAAAAAAAAAAGCGTAGGGGTCCCCCCAAATTCAATAACCAGGCCCTTCAGGTCTGGGATGGATAATTAAGGGGAACCCCAGCCAAAAAAAAAAAAAAAAATGGCGTAGGGTCCCCCTCAAAATCCATACCAGACCCTTGAGGTCTGGTATGGATTTTAAGGGGAACCCTAGCCAAAAAAAATGGCGTGGGGTCCCCCTCAAAATCCATACCAGACCCTTATCCGAGCACGCAACCTGGCAGGCCGCAGGAAAAGAGGGGGGACGAGAGCGGCCCCCCCTCTCGCCTGAACCGTACCAGGCCACATGCCCTCAACATTGGGAGGATGCTTTGGGGGTCTAAGACCCCTAAAGCACCTTGTCCCCATGTTGATGAGGACAAGGGCCTCTTCCCCACAACCCTGGCTGGTGGTTGTGGGGGTCTGCGGGCGGGGGGCTTATCGGAATCTGGAAGCCCCCTTTAACAAGGGGACCCCCAGATCCCGGCCCCCCCCCTGTGTGAAATGGTAAGGGGGTACAAAAGTACCCCTACCATTTCACCAAAAAAGTGGCAAAAATGGTAAAAATTACAGGAGACAGTCTTTGACAATTCCTTTATTAAAATCTTCTTTCTTCTTTCTTCATCCTTCGGATTCTTCATCTTCTCCTTCCTTCATCTTCTTCCATCTTCTTCTTCCATTTTCTTCTTCCTCCGATCCGCTTCTTCTTGCGCTGGTCTTCTCGTCCTTCTCGTCCGGCATCTTCTTCCGTCGGCGTCGGTGTCTTCTTGGGCCGCTCCGCGCAATGGGAGGCTCCCGCTGTGTGAGGCTCCGCTCCATCTGACAGGTCTTTTAAAACGGAGGGCACCTGGTGACCCCGCCCCCCTCTGACGTCATGGGGAAAGCCATCATGGAATTCCCCATGACGTCCCTGTGCGTCAGAGGGGGCGGGGTCACCAGGTGCCCTCCATTATAAAAGACCTGTCAGACGGAGCGGAGCCTCACACAGCGGGAGCCTCCCATTGCGCGGAGCGGCCCAAGAAGAGACAGAGACAGAGACACCGACACCGACACCGACGCCGACGCCGACGGAAGAAGATGCCGGACGAGAAGGACGAGAAGACCAGCGCAAGAAGAAGCGGATCGGAGGAAGAAGAAAATGGAAGAAGAAGATGGAAGAAGATGAAGGAAGGAGAAGATGAAGAAACCGAAGGATGAAGAAAGAAGAAAGAAGATTTTAATAAAGGAATTGTCAAAGACTGTCTCCTGTCATTTTTACCATTTTTGCCACTTTTTTGGTGAAATGGTAGGGGTACTTTTGTACCCCCTTACCATTTCACACAGGGAGGGGGGGCGGGATCTGGGGGTCCCCTTGTTAAAGGGGGCTTCCAGATTCCGATAAGCCCCCCGCCCGCAGACCCCCACAACCACCGGCCAGGGTTGTGGGGAAGAGGCCCTTGTCCTCATCAACATGGGGACAAGGTGCTTTAGGGGTCTTAGACCCCCAAAGCATCCTCCCAATGTTGAGGGCATGTGGCCTGGTACGGTTCAGGCGAGAGGGGGGGCCGCTCTCGTCCCCCCCTCTTTTCCTGCGACCTGCCAGGTTGCGTGCTCGGATAAGGGTCTGGTATGGATTTTGAGGGGGACCCCACGCCATTTTTTTGGCTAGGGTTCCCCTTAAAATCCATACCAGACCTCAAGGGTCTGGTATGGATTTTGAGGGGGACCCTACGCCATTTTTTTTTTTTGGCTGGGGTTCCCCTTAATATCCATCCCAGACCTGAAGGGCCTGGTTATTGAATTTGGGGGGACCCCTACGCTTTTTTTTTTTTGTTTTTTATTAATGAATGACAGCTCTCTGTGTTACAGGAGCCATCAATTCATTAGCCGCAAGTGATTTAAATAGCTTTCTTCCTGCAAAAATGACACTTTTTTGCAGGGAAAGTTCTAAGCACAGGAAACCTGCCCCCCTTCACAGGCCACCTATAGACACCCCTCAGATGTGATACTGCAATGCTGTTCTAACAGCACGCACACACATATCCCCAGAAATAAAGCACATATTGTCAGCAGCACACTGACACGCTGACACTGTCTGAAACATAATATGCGAGGCCGCCGGCGCGGCGGCCTCTTATACCGTGGGGCGTGTACTAAAGCCCCTGAGCTATAATTGGCTACAGGCATCCTGCCTGTAGCCAATTATGGCTCTCCTCGCTGCCGGCGCTGTGATTGGCCAAGCATGCGGGGTCACAGTGCATGCTTGGCCAATCATCAGCCAGCATTGCACTGCGTGGGCCGCAATGCATTGCGGGCCGCTCGCATCACACGAATTTGATGCGAGCGGCCCCAATAGTTCTGGGCTCGCCGAGCGAGCGAACACCCGGTGCTCGATTCGAACATGGGTTCGAATCGAACACCGGGCTCATCCTTAATGGTGAGTTTTTTATTCATAATAGTCTTTAAGGGTAAAAACGTGGTGCTCCTTTTCATGCAGGTGTCCTAGGCTGTTTCCCCCAACCCCTTACCTTATAGGTAAGGAAAAACAACCTTACTGGGCTTGGACATCCACCTCCTCAGGATCTGTTCCTCTGACTGGGTCCCTGCCAGCTCCCCTCAGGTGGACATGTGGGCAAACAGATTGAAGCACTCCATTGTGTAGTATTATGACAGATTTAATTAATATAAGCAGCAAATCACTTACAGTACATGCAGAGTTAATGCAGCGGTGGATAAAAAACAACACAGTGTGGGCTCCCGGCCGAGATCCCACACAGCTGAACGTCACCAGGCTCTGACTCTCCTCTCCTTACGCGTTACGTCACGCCCACGTGACTTTATCAAAGGACTCCTCGCGTTACGTCACGCCCACGTGACTTTATCAAAGTGTCACATAATTGTGAAGTGGAAGGAAAATGATAAATGATACAAATAAATCTGTGAAAAGTGTGGGGGGGGGGGGGCATTTGTATTCAGCCCCCTTTACTCTGATACCCCTAACTAAAATCTAGAGGAACCAACTGCCTTCAGAAGTCACCTAATTAGTAAATAGAGTCCACCTGTGTGTCATTTAATCTCAGTATAAATACAGCTGTTCTGTGAAGCCATCAGAGGTTTGTTAGAGAACCTTAGTGAACAAACAGCATCATGAAGGCCAAGGAACACACCAGACAGGTCAGGGATAAAGTTGTGGAGAAGTATAAAGCAGGGTTAGGTTATAAAAAAAATCTCCCAAGCTTTGACCATCTCACGGAGCTCTGTTCAATCCACCATCGGAAAATGGAAAGAGTATGGGCACAACTGCAAACCTACCAAGACATGGCCGTCCACCTAAACTGACCGGGCCGGGCAAGGAGAGCATTCATCAGAGAAGAGCCAAGAGGTCCATGGAAACTCTGGAGGAGCTGCAGAGATCCACAGCTCAGGTGGGAGAATCTGTCCACATGACAACTATAAAGCCCCCGTACACACGATCGGACTTTCCGACAACAAAAAACTTGGAATTTTGTTGGAAGGTTGTCGGCTCCAACTTGTCATGCATACACACGGGTCACACAAATGTTGGCCAACAATTACAAACGTAGTGACTTACAAGACGTACGGCGAGCCGATGAAAAGGAAGTTCAATAGTTGTGTGATGTCTCCATTACGAACACTAGTTTTACAAGACCGAGCGCTTCCGGCTCGTCCTCGATTCCGAGCGTGCGTGTTTGTACTTTGGACTTTTGTCCAACGGACTTGTGTACACACGATCGTAAAGTCCGACATCAGACATTTGTTGGCGGAAAATTTGAGAGCATGCTAGCCAACATTTGTTGGCGGAAAGTCAGACAACAAATGTCCGATGGAGCGTACACACGGTCGGTCTTTCCGCCAACGGGCTCACATCCCACATTTCCTGCCGGAAAATCCGATCGTGTGTAGGCGGCATTAGTCATGCACTCCACAAAAAACATTCCTTGTAATAGAAATAAGGGGGACAGGTCCTCTTTTTGGAGAGATCTGGGTTCAAAAAGACCCCTGGGGAAGCTGACAATCACTATAGTAGTCGGGTTCACGATCTTCCGTGGCTTCCCCTGTACACACCGACAACAGGGGAGCACTCGCTTGGCATTGCTTCCATTCACAGAACACCTTGCATTTTTTTTCAATACTAAAAGGCATTCTTTGATTGGACGAGATGGGGATTGGGACCTCACCACTCCTCATACTCTCCACCTCATCCAGTCAGAAAATGCCTTGTATTCCCTGAACAACATACAAGATGTTCTGTAAATGATGACAGTACCAAGCGAGCGACCTCCTGTGGTCAGTGTGCAGAGGGGACGCCTCTATGTGATGTATCCCTATGGAATATGCATTTGTCATGACAGGTCCACTTTAGAGCAAGAGTCATAGGGAAGTCCTAGGGAAGTCATAGGGAAGTCCTAGGGAAGTCCTAGGGAAGTCCTAGGGAAGTCATAGGGAAGTCCTAGGGAAGTCCTAGGGAAGTCCTAGGGAAGTCCTAGGGAAGTCATAGGGCAGTCATAGGGAAGTCATAGGGAAGTCATAGGGAAGTCCTAGGGAAGTCATAGGGAAGTCATAGGGAAGTCTATCTACTCTACTTCATTTTTTAAATTTTTTTATGTTGGTCTGAAGTAATTGAAGATAAAATATGAAGGTTCGAGAGATAGGAGCCTCAGCCTGGCAACCCAACAATCCCAACCAATTACCCGTCTATATTCCTCTCTTTACATAATGACTGCCAGGGAAATGCGGTCCTCATTCATCATCCCCGGCCCCGCGGGGGGGGTCCGATATCAGAGGGATTTGTCTCTCTATGGAATAATACACCCCCCGGGAGATACAAGTCCGAGTTTATAGTTCTGTGGGTGACAAACATCCAGGCTTTGTATCTTTTTATTTGGCTACAAATACATTCCGTCTTTATAAGCCGCTGAGCGCGCTATTTAATGGTGGGACTGGTCGGCATTACTTGTAATTAAAATGGATTTTTTGGTAACATTACGAGTCCACACAAAATAGTCGCTAACCTGTCCCGATATGAAGCCACAATATCGTCTTTTATGGAAAAGCAGAATTTCCGGGAGGCCGTCACATGACGTCCTCCTCTCTGTGCTGTGATCCCCGAGTCACTGAGAGTCGGGGGATCACAGATCCGATCCCGGCCCCTTACCACGTGATCAGCTGTCAGCCAATGACAGCTGATCACATGATGTAAACAAAAGCTCGGTAACAGCGTGAGGAGAAAAAAAAGCCAATCACCGGCTTATGTGCAAGGGACATCGGTCCCGAAGAGGAAGGAGGCACATCTGCCTCATTTGTGCCCACAATTACCGCCTGCCAGTGCCCACAGTACCACCTATCAATGCCCACCAGTGGTGCCAATCAGTGCCTTATTAGTGCCACCTAGCAGTGCTGCCTATCAGTGTAACCTACCAGTGCCGATCAGTGCCCATTATTGCCACCCATCAGTGCCCATCACTTAAGGTGACCAGATTTTTAAAATGAAATCCGGGGACATATTTTTTTTTAACTAGCAATGGCAGCAATCAGCTACTCTCTGCCCATCGCCGCTTGCCGACCGCCTCACAGCCTGTCAAGTCTTACTCTTCGGGCCCCGGGTACTTCTGGGTGGGGAGCGGAGGAAGATCACTCTGCCAGGGAAGGCAAGGATATAAGCAGGCAGGCGGCTGGCCGGGACTTGAGCCAAGGCAGAAGAACATGTGAGCGGAGCTGGATGGGCATGCACCTCAAATTGAAGAAATATTCCCTCCTCTCCGACCAGCATATGATCATCAGAAAGGGGCACAGATAATGGAAAGAAATACACCCCCTCTAAGCTAGTAGGAGCGACGGAGCAGGGGGGGGGGGGGTGTAATTCAGAATTTTTTTTTTTTAATTCTGCACTGACTGTCTTTGAAATTGCCCCAGCCCCTGTTCAAATCCAATCCGGGGACAAAACCGGGGACAGACTTGGTCCAGGGACAGTGTCCTCAATCCGGGACTGTCCCCGGAAACCGGAGATGTCTGGTTACCCTACCATCACTGCCACCCATCAGTGCCCATCACTCTCAGCTATCAGTGCCACTTCTCAGTGCCCATCACTGCCAGCTATCAGTGCCCATCACTGTCAGCTATCAGTGCCACTTCTCAGTGCCCATCACTGCCAGCTATCAGTGCCCACCATTGCCACCTATCAATGTCCATGAGTGCCACCTATCAATTCCCACAAGTGCCACCTATCAATGCCCACCAGTGGTGCCAATCAGTGCCTCATCAGTGCCACCTAGCAGTGCTGCCTATCAGTGTAACCTATCAGTGCCCATTATTGCCACCCATCAGTGCCCATCACTACCACCCATCAGTGCCACCCATCAGTGCCCATCACTGCCACCTATTAGTGCCCATCACTGCCAGCTATCAGTGCCAGCTATAAGTGCCACTTCTTAGTGCCCACCAGTGTCACCTATCAATGCCTATGAGTGCCACCTATCAATGCCCACAAGTGCCACCTATCAATGCCCACCAGTGGTGCCAATCAGTGCCTCATCAGTGCCACCTAACAGTGCTGCCTATCAGTGTAACCTACCAGTGCCGATCAGTGCCCATTATTGCCACCCATCAGTGCCCATCACTGCCACCTGTCAGTGCCCATCACTGCCACCTATCAGTGCCCATCACTGCCACCTATCAGTGCCAGCTATCAGTGCCACATCTCAGTGCCCACCAGTGCCACCTATCAATGCCTATGAGTGCCACCTATCAGTGAAGCCTAACAGTGCCCATCAATGCAGCCTCTTCAGTGTACATAAATGAAGGAGAAAGATTACCTTTTTGCAAAATTTTATAACAAAATATAAAAAAATAAAATTGTTTTTTTTTTTAATTCTGTCTTTTTAAAAAAAATTTAACAAAAAATTTAAATTGCAGAGGTGAACAAATACCACCAAAAGAATCCTCTATTTGTGGGGAAAAATGATAAAAATGTGGGTACAGTGTTGTATGACGGCGCAATTGTCATTCAAAGGGCTACAGCGCTGAAAGCTGAGAATTGGTCTGGGCAGGAGGGGGGTTTAAGTGCCCAGTAAGCAAGTGGTTAAAATTTTATATTTGAACTCTAGTGAGTGGCTGCACCAAAGCTGAGATGATATCATCAATCTGCTGCAGGCAGGAGGAAGTATTTCCTCAGTCTCCCCAGTGATTGGACTGCAACATTGTAACTTTATAGCAAGGTAGGAAGGCTGCAGTAGGGGCTGATCTGTGTCAGACATTTGTAAATACAGTCAAGAACAGCACAGACACTGGTGATGGTGACCCTGGATGATGCCAAAACAAATATGGTGCCAGTTTCCTGGATCCTCCGCAATGCTCACTGGTTCCTCCTGCCAAACCCCAACTACCTACGAGGGTTTTCCCCTCATTTTGAAGAGCTGTTGAGTCTTATGGGCAGGAAATGTGAGAAGATGGAAATGCATCTTGCTGTATTCTGAGCGGCCCAAATGGTTCCTATATCCTCCATTTATCACTGTAATATGTTTTATTCATAAAAAAAGCCATTACAAAACCTTTTTATTTTTTTACACGCAGTCACATCACCATCTTTATTCTCTGAGAGAGAAAAAAAAAGAAAATCTTATGAGAGAAAAGATGTCAATCAACCCAAATTAATCCTTTAATTACTTTGGCAAAGAAAAAGAAACAGAGGGGGAGAGAAAACCACAGAGAGAAGAAGAGAGAGAGAAAGGGGGAGAGAGAAAGAGAGAGAGAGAGGGGAGAGAACGACAGAGGGGTGAGAGAGAGAAAGAGAGGGGAAGAAAGAGGGGGAGAGGGGAGAGAGAACGACAGAGAGATGGAGAGAAAGGGAGAGAGAGACAGAGAGAGAGAGAGGGGAGAGAACGACAGAGGGGTGAGAGAGAGAAAGAGAGGGGGGAGAGAGGGGGAGGGGGGGGAGAGAGAGAGGGGAAGAAAGAGGGGGGAGAGGGGAGAGAGAACGACAGAGAGATGGAGAGAAAGGGGGAGAGAGACAGAGAGAGAAAGAGAGAAATAGAGAGGGGGAGAGGAGAGAGAGAGAGACAGAGTGAGAGGGGAGAGAGATTGGGAGAGAGTGTGAGAGAGGGGGGGAAGAGAGAGGGGTGAGAGAGAGAAAAAGAGGGGGGAGATAAGGGGGGAGAGAGAGAAAGAGAGGGGAAGAAAGAGGGGGAGAGGGGAGAGAGAACGACAGAGAGATGGAGAGAAAGGGGGAGAGAGACAGAGAGAGAGAGAGGGGAGAGAACGACAGAGGGGTGAGAGAGAGAAAGAGAGGGGTGGAGAGAGGGGAAGAAAGAGGGGGGAGAGGGGAGAGAGAACGACAGAGAGATGGAGAGAAAGGGGGAGAGAGACAGAGAGAGAGAGAGGGGAGAGAACGACAGAGGGGTGAGAGAGAGAAAGAGAGGGGGGAGAGAGGGGGAGGGGGGGGGGAGGAGAGAGAGAGGGGAAGAAAGAGGGGGGAGAGGGGAGAGAGAACGACAGAGAGATGGAGAGAAAGGGGGAGAGAGACAGAGAGAGAAAGAGAGAAATAGAGAGGGGGAGAGGAGAGAGAGAGAGACAGAGTGAGAGGGGAGAGAGATTGGGAGAGAGTGTGAGAGAGGGGGGGAAGAGAGAGGGGGTGAGAGAGAGAAAAAGAGGGGGGAGATAAGGGGGGAGAGAGAGTGTGGGGGAGGAAGAGAGAGAGAGTGGAAGGAAGAGATGGGGTAGGGAGAGAGAGAGAGAGAGAGAGAGAAGGGTCTGGAGAGAGAAGGGGGGGGAGACAGAGAGAAAAAGAAAGAAAGTGGGAGAGAGAGAGAGGATAAGAGAGAGGGAGGGGAGGGAGAGAGAGGGGGAGAGAGAAAAAGGGAGAGAGATAAAGGTAGAGAGGGGGGGGGAGATAAAGAAAATGTTATGAAAGACAGAGACTTCACTCAACCCAAATCCTAATCCTTTAATTACTTTGGCAAAGAAAAAGAAAGAGAGAGAGAGAGAGAGGGGGGCGGCGAGAGAGAGAGAGGGAGAGGGGGAAAGAGAGAACGACAGAGAGAAGGAGAGAGAGAGAGGGGCAAAGAGAGAAAGACATAAGACATAGAGAGAAAGAGAGAGGGGGAGGGAGAGAAAGAAAAGAGAGAGAAGGGGGAGAGAGAGAAAATGAGAGGGGAGCTAGGGAGAGAGAGCATGAGAGTGGGGGAGAGAGAGAAGGAAAAGAGAGAGAGAGAAAGGGAGAAAAGGGGGAGAGAGGGGGGGGAGGAAAAGAGAATGACAGAGAGAGGGGTAGGGAGAGAGAGAGGGGGGAGAGAGAGGGGGGAAGAAGGGGGGAGAGAGAGAGAGAGAGAGAGAGGGGAAAGAAAAAGGGGGAGATGGGGGAGAGAGAGGGGGAGATGGAAGACATAGGAAGTAAGGAGGGAGGGAAGGAAGGAGAGAAAAGAAGAAAGAACAGAAGGAAGAAAAAATGAAAGGAAAGAAGAAAGAAAGAGAGAGAGAGGAAGAGAGAGCGAAACGAAACGAAAGAAAGAAGGAGGAAAAGAAGGAAGGAAAAAAAAGAGAGAGAGTGCGGAAGAAAAAGAAAAAAAGAAAGAAAGAAATATTTTATGGGCGGGACTTCACTTGACCCAAAACAATCCTTTAATTTCTATGGCAAGTTTTGCACTTTGGTTGTGCCAATAAAGCTTGTACTAAACTCTGAGCATTGGATGGGTGGGGGGGGGGGGGGGCGTATTTCTCAGTAACCACAAAGGATATAAATCCACTTTGCGCTTCAAATGCCTTTGCAAACCCAGGTATTACTGTGTAAAGTAGTGGTGACATCATCACTGTGCTGTATACAGCCTGAGCAGAAATCAGAGAAATACTAAAATGAAGACTTTATTCTGCGGATCTTCTGCACCCGGCGATCATGCGGTGTGTAGACTGGGGGGGGGGGAGAGATGTTGGGGGGGGGGGGGTGGGGGGGGAGATGTTGGGGGGGGGGGGGGGGGGGCTCCTCCATCCTTTGATATACATACATAGAACTTCATCTCAGTATCTGTAAAGACAGAATTGATTCCTCTGTCTGGCAGAGTCATTAGCGGAAGAGCGATGTGTCATTTTTATCCTCGTTATCCCCGAGGAAGTCGGACAGATTTTTGGAAAAGTGACAATTTTACACTTTTTACAAAGAAGAACGATTGTGACAATGCGGATCGGATGGACTCGGCGCAGAGCGAAGACGCTTCTACAGATTTGACGTTCGTTATGAAGTTTTTGCGTTTATTCTGTAACTTTTCTGTGCGCGTCTTCAGCTGATACCCGATAAACGGCGGAGCAGGCGATTATTGGGAATTCTTCAGTGCGGTATCAGTGGCTGGCGGGGGATGGGGTCGGGTCAGTGGAGATAATTGTTTAACCAGTTTTGGTCACTGGGAGTGGGAGCATATCAGGTCATGGGACCCATCAGGGCATAGGACATCAGGGCACATCAGGGCACATGGCACATCAGGGCACGGGGCACATCAGGGCATGGGGCACATAGCACATCAGGGCACGGGGCACATCAGGGCATGGGGCACATAGCACATCAGGGCACAGGGCACATCAGGGCACGGGGCACATAGCACATCAGGGCATGGGGCACATCAGGGCACATCGGGGCACATCAGGGCACATTATGGGGCAGATTGGGGCACATAGCACATTAGGGCACAGGGCACATTATAGGGCACAAGGGGATCTTACTAGCCAGCATGCAGAGTAGGGCAGGAAGCGTTTATCTGTAGTAAGTTTTATCTTCATGTCACGCAACGCTGCTCGCTCCCCGGCGGCCCCTCCTCTCTTCTTGTCTATCCAGATGATGTTACAAGCCAATGGGGATAGACGAGAAGAGAGGAGGGGCCGCCGGGGAGCGAGCAGCGCTGCGTGACATGAAGATAAAACTTACTACAGATAAACGAACACAGGGAATATCCAGCTGCCTGCCTTTGTTATCAGTCCTGGGAATCCTCCAGCTGCCTGCCTTTGTTATCAGTCCTAGGAATCCTCCAGCTGCCTGCCTTTGTTCCCAGTCCTGGGAATCCTCCAGCTGCCTGCCTTTGTTATCAGTCCTGGGAATCCTCCAGCTGCCTGCCTTTGTTATCAGTCCTGGGAATCCTCCAGCTGCCTGCCTTTGTTATCAGTCCTGGGAATCCTCCAGCTGCCTGCCTTTGTTATCAGTCCTGGGAATCCTCCACCTGCCTGCCTTTGTTACCAGTCCTGGGAATACTCCAGCTGCCTGCCTTTGTTATCAGTCCTGGGAATCCTCCAGCTGCCTGCCTTTGTTATCAGTCCTGGGAATCCTCCAGCTGCCTGTCTTTGTTACCAGTCCTGGGAATACTCCAGCTGCCTGCCTTTGTTACCAGTCCTGGGAATACTCCAGCTGCCTGCCTTTGTTATCAGTCCTGGGAAACCTCCAGCTGCCTGCCTTTGTTACCAGTCCTGGGAATACTCCAGCTGCCTGCCTTTGTTATCAGTCCTGGGAAACCTCCAGCTGCCTGCCTTTGTTACCAGTCCTGGGAATACTCCAGCTGCCTGCCTTTGTTATCAGTCCTGGGAAACCTCCAGCTGCCTGCCTTTGTTACCAGTCCTGGGAATACTCCAGCTGCCTGCCTTTGTTATCAGTCCTGGGAACCCTCCAGCTGCCTGCCTTTGTTATCAGTCCTGGGAATCCTCCAGCTGCCTGCCTTTGTTATTAGTCCTGGGAACCCTCCAGCTGCCTGCCTTTGTTATCAGTCCTGGGAATCCTCCAGCTGCCTGCCTTTGTTATCAGTCCTGGGAACCCTCCAGCTGCCTGCCTTTGTTATCAGTCCTGGGAACCCTCCAGCTGCCTGCCTTTGTTATCAGTTCAGGGAATCGTCCAGACACTTGCCAGTGTACTGTACCCAGACCTGCCCTGGGCTTGCTGTTGCTGTTTATGTACTATACAGTTTACTGAAGTCCCAAGAGCTATAAAAAAGGTGATTTGTTGCTCCAGCTTTTACAGAAAACTGCAGTATTATGCGGCGTACACACGGTCGGAATTTCCGATGGAAACAGTCCGATGGGAGCTTTTCATCGGATTTTCCGACCGGGTGTATGCCTATAGGGCAATAGGGATCCACTGCCAATAGTGAAGAGCGGTGATCGAAAGTTGGTATCCAAGCCTCCAACCCACTGGGCCACCACATACACCAGAACATCATGGTGCTACTGATTAAAGTCTTTAGGATCCTGTGAGGACCCTTGTGAAGGGGACCTCGTTCTGAAAGCCAATGGGAAGTCCAGAGAGCAATGTGTGCCTTGGGAGAATTATCTTCTAACACTACAGACCAGAAGAAGGTAAACTTAGGACCTGTTGCTTGGCCATGATTCCAGGTAATAAGTTGGGGCCTTTTTTTTATTTATTGGTTATTAATATCTAGTGATTAGCTAAAGGGGATGAGAAAGGTTAGTGGACAAGGGGAAAACAACCAAGGCTGATGAGGAATATAATGCTTGTTTTTGGGATTATCTCAAATAAAATATTACTGGCCTTACTCAACAATCCTACATTCTTCCTCTTATGCGGTGTACACGCGGTCGGAATTTCTGATGGAAACAGTCCGATGGGAGCTTTTCATCGGATTTTCCGACCGTGTGTACGCCCATCGGTCTTTTTCTGTCGGAAATTTCCGACGGACTTTGGATTGAGAACCTGTTCTCAATTTTTCCGACGGAAAACCTTTCTATCGGATTTTCCGATCGTGTGTATGCAATTCCGACACGCAAAATTCCGACGCATGCTCGGAAACAATTCTGACGCATGCTCGGAAGCATTAAACTTCCCTTTTATAGTGCTGTTGAACGTGTTTTATGCCGCTGTGTTACTGACCGTCGGAATTTGGTGTGACCGCGTGGAGGCAAGACAGTTTGAGCGAAATTCCGTCGGAATTCCGACGGGAAAACCATCAGAGCTTTTTCCCACGAGAATTCCGACCGTGTGTACGCGGCATTAGTTTAGGGTGGAGCTTTGCCATTCAGCGTAGTTTCTTACACAGTGCTACTTAAACTACGTAGAGGGTTTCTTTACTGTAAGAGCGGCAAGGAAGTGGGATTCCCTTCCACAGGCGGTGGTCTCAGCGGGGAGCATCGATAGTTTCAAGAAACTATTAGATAAGCACCTGAATGACCGCAACATACAGGGATATACAATGTAATACTGACATATAATCACACACAGAGGAGGGACTTGATGGACTTGTGTCTTTTTTCAACCTCACCTACTATGTAACTATGTGTACTTGACCTGAAGCTGAGAGACCCCCCAAGCTGTTCTTTTACTGTATCATAGACATCTGTAACTTAACCCCTTCACACTAACCCTGGCTCTAATCTAGATCAAACCTTGACCTATGTATTTGATTCCTGTATAAATGACAGTTGTAGTGAAGGGGTTAACCACTAGGGGAGGGGAGGGGTTATGGGCTGTGACGTGTGTGTGTTTTTTTACATTAGGGGGCGGGGCTGACGTGTGACGTCATTGATAGGCTTTCCCATTGACCGGGAACAGCCAATCAATGACAGGCAGAGTAGGAAGCGCGGGGAGAGGTTTGTTTACACAGACCTCTCCCCGTTCTTCAGCTCCGTGACCCGATCGCGGGACACCAGCGGCGATCGGTCCGCTGGTCCCGCGGCCGGGGTCACGGAGCTCCCGACCGGGTCGTGAGCGCGCCGCTGGGCAGGCATTTAAAGGATCCCGTACAGGTACGGGATTTTGCCTGCCCGTGCCATTCTGCACATGTATATGTACATGAGGCGGGCGGGAAGCGGTTAATGTACTGAAATAAATTAGTTTCACTGAAAAAAGATTTATCATTTAATCAATACAGACAGGTCAAATTTTGGCAAGACAAAAGTTTTGTCGCCTATACAGAGAATTGAACAACTTTACTGAAAATCCAAAAATATGTCAGAAAATGAAGTAGCGGTGCTGTGAGATCCAAATTTAATATCTTGTATGACTTCCATGAGCTTGAAGGACGGCATCCATGCGGTTTGGCGAGGATCCATACAATTTATTGATGAAGTCATCAGGAATAGCAAAGAAAACAGTCTTGCGTGCCTCCCAGAGTTCATCAATATTCTTTGGTTTCGTCTTCCATGCTTCATCTTTCATCTACACCACATATGCTCAATGATGTTCATGTCTGGTGACTGGGCTGGCCAATCCTGGAGCAGCTTGATCTTCTTTGCCTTAAAGCGGAGTTCCACTCAAAAATGGAACTTCCGCTTTAACCACTCCTCACCCCCTTACATGCCACATTTGGCATGTCATTTTTTTTGGGGGGGGGGAGTGGGGGCTTCATTAGGAGGGGGACTTCCTGTCCCACTTCCTCCTTCCGCCCAGGAACTGCCTAGGCGACTCCTCCCTCTAGGCGATCTCCTGGGACACGTGACAGGTCCCAGGAGATCGCCTATCCACTCCGGGAGCGCAGCGCGGCTCGCGCATGCGCCGTGAAGAGGAAAGCAGTCACGGCCGGGTGCCCTTAGTGGAAATGGCGGCGCCGGCGAAGAGGAGGGGGAGAGGAGCGACACCCCGTTCGGCCGCATCGCTGGACCGTGGAACAGGTAAATGTCTTTTTTTTTAAAAGTCAGCAACTGCACTTTTTGTAGCTGCTGACTTTAAAAATGCCTGGAACTCCCCTTTAAGGAACTTTGATGTGGAGATGGAAGTATGCGATGGAGCGCCATCCTGCTGCAAAATTTGGCCTTTTTTATGGTTGGGAATATAAGAGGTCGCTAAGATTTCTTGGTATTTTAGACTGTTGATGTTGAATCCACCTTCTGCCACTTTTCCAGAGTCCACCCTTTTAGCAGGCTGTGGCCCTTGGCAAATGCCACGCGGTTTTTCAATTGTCTTTTTATTAGTGCTGGCTTATGGGCACTGAGTCGACCCATTTCGAGACAGAATCCGACAAACTGTTCTGGTTGACACGGGGACTTCAGGTGACCGGGTCTCGTGGAGCTACGCTGCAGTGGAAAATGGGCTGGCCTTGGATTTTCGAGCCAACAAACGGTCCTCTCGAGCAGTTGCCTTGCGGGGTCGGCCTGACCTGGCCATGTCCAAAACGTCTCCAGTCTCTTCAAAATCTTTTTTTTATCCTCTGAACTTGACGCTGAGACACATTGAAGGTGTCTGCCACATCCGCATCTGGTCTTCAGCCTCTTGATAATCAACACTTTAGTCTCCGGGTGAATCTTAGGCACGTTTGCAGAGGTCTAGTTGCAGTTGAGAAGGTCTCGTGTACTGGTGTTCTTTTTATACACACCTGAGACCTAATTGATCCATTATTAGTCACAGGTGAAGCTCATATAACAAGGCGACAACACTAAAGCCCCATACACACGGTCGGATTTTCTGATGGATTCTGTCCTATCGGACAATGTTGTCGGAAATTCCGACCGTGTGTAGGCACCATCGGACAGTTTCCATCGGATTGTCCGACGGACAAAGTTCTATCTCCTGCTCTATAAATATTCCGACAACAAAGTCCGATCACACCAATTCCGATCGTGTGTAGCGAATTCCGACGGACAAAGTGCTACGCATGCTCAGATCACATTACAAGACCAAAGCTATTGGCTACTAGCCTCTACGTAGTCCCGTCGTACGCAACAAACGTCACCACGGTCAGAATGATCGGATTTTCCGACAACTTTGTCCGACCGTGTGTATGCAACACCAGTGTCGGACTAAATCCGTCAGGCCAAATCCGATGGATTTGGTGGTCGGATTTTCCGACCGTGTGTATGGGGCTTTAGAGCCGGTTCACACCAGGGCGACTCAGGATCCGACTTCAGGTCGCCCCGAGACGCCCCAAGTCGTCCCAAGTCGCGCTGTAATGTTAATCTATGGAGCCGTCTTAATGCACACTACTGAAGTCGCTCCGACTTCAAAAAAAGGTTCCTGTACGACTTCAATCCGACTTCTGGGTGACTTGTACCTATTGATTTCAATGGAAGTCGCCTCCAAGTCGCATCTCCATCTATTTTGAAGCGACTTTACAGGAAAATAAATTTGTTTACTCAGGCAAACCCCACCCTCCCAGAGAGCTGATTATTCTGTGATTGGCCACAGCCAAAGTCGCCTGGCCTGGGGGGCGACTTGAAGTTGTGTTGTAAATAACTCAAAGTCACGTTGAAGTTGCTCCCAAGTTGCCTTGCTAAGTCGCGCTGTAAGTCGTGTTGCCCCAGTGTGAACCGGCACTGAGTAAACAAATTTATTTTCCTGTAGAGCCGGTGTTGTATCATTATCCGTCCCCCATCACCAAGTGTCCGAGGTGTACTGCGCATGCGCAGTACACAGAACGCCCATATTCCGAAAATTGCCGAGGATGAACGGCGCCTGCGCCGTGAGTCCACTTTCAAGCCCCACCATCCCAGTGGACATAGAGTTAGAATATAAAAGTGCCGAGCGCAGCGAGGCCGTGCCCGATGCGTGGCGAGCGAAGCGAGCCCGCGAGGGGCCCTCTCAATTTGACTAACCCTATGTCCGCTTGGATGGTGGGGGCTTCTCCTCGACTCACGGCGCAGGCGCCGCTCATCTTCCGACAATTTCCGAAAATCTTCTGGATCCGGACTGCGCATGCGCTGCGCATGCGCAGTAGACTTCGGACACCTAGTGACAGCCGGACACTTGGTGATAGAACACCGGTTCACACTGGGGCAACTCGGGATCAGACTTCTGGTCGCTCCAAGTCGCCCTGTTGAGAAAATCAATGTTAGTTAATGGAGCCGCCTTAATGTACACTACAGCAGTCGCTCCGACTTCAAAAAAGGTTCCTGTACGACTTCAATCCGACTTCTAGGCGACTTGTACCCATTGATTTCAATGGAAGTCGCCTCCAAGTCGGATCTCAATCTATATTGAAGCGACAAGAGCATACCAGGCCTTAGGTCTGGTATGGATTTTAAGGGGAACCCCCTATGCTGAAAAAACAGCGTGGGGGTCCCCCCAAAATCCACACTAGACCCTTATCCAAGCACGCAGCCCAGCCGGTCAGGAAAGGGGGTGGGAATGAGCGAGCGCCCCCCCCCCCCCCCTGAACCGTACCAGGCCACATGCCCTCAACATGGGGGGGTAGGTGCTTTGGGGAAGGGGGGCGCCCTGTGTCCTCTGTAAGTCATGTTGAAGTCGCCCCAAGTCGCGTTGTTATTCATACTCAAGTCGTGTCTAAGTTGCCTCCAAAAGTCGCGCTGGAAGTCGTGTTGCCCCAGTGTGAACCGGCTCGTAAAGTCGCTTCAAAATAGATGGGGATCCGACTTGGAGGCGACTTCCATTGAAATCAATAGGTACAAGTCACCTAGAAGTCGGATTGAAGTAGTACAGGAACCTTTTTTTGAAGTCGGAGCGACTTCAGTAGTGTGCATTGAGACGGCTCCATAGATTAACATTACAGCGCGACTTGGGGACGACTTGGGGCATCTCGGGGCGACCTGAAGTCGGATCCTGAGTCGCCCTGGTGTGATCCGACTCTTATGTCTTGGCAAAAATTGACTCAATGGGCTTTTACCCAGCTGTGAATATTAGAATACTCTTTGTCTGTTTCGTTTTGCACTGAAACATTATTACAAAAGCTGTTGGGATTAAAATGACCCATTTCTTGTAACAAAATCTTGATTAGAAATATATTTTAGTGGCAGTTCAGGTCAATTTGTACACAAGTGACAAGACTTTTGTCAGGGACTGTATATTTCCCCTCTACCATATTACTTTTATAGCACAAACCCCTCAACCCCCCCCCCTCAACCCCCCCCCAAACACAAATCCCCCCAACCACCACCAAAGTTTGCCCTAATAGCACAAATACCTCACAACTATCCCTACTAGCACAAATCCCCCCCCCCTAAAAAATATATATTACCCCTCTACCATATTACTTTTATAGCACAAACCCCTCAAATCTCCCCTCCTAGCACAAACATCTTCCCCCATCCCCCCTCCCAACACAAATCCACCGGAATCACCTCCAAATTTGCTCTCCTAGCACAAACATCTTCCCCATCCCCCCCCCCAACACAACCCCCCCCCCCCCCCCCCCCCCCAAATCACCTCCAAATCTCCCCTCCTAGCACAAACATCTTCCCCTCCCCCCCCCCCCCCCAACACAAATCCCCCCCCCCCCCCCCCAAATCACCTCCAAATTTTCCCTCCTAGCACAAACATCTACCCCCCCCCCGCCACCCCCCCCCCTCCCAACACAAATTCCCCCAAACCACCACCAAGTTTGCCCTCCTAGCACAAATAATTCCCAACTATCTCTACTAGCACAAACCCCCTCCCAACAAAAAAATATATATATATTTCCCCTCTATCATATTACTTTTATAGCTTAAACCCCTCAAATGCCCCTCTTAGCACAAACCTCTTCCCCCTCCCAACACAAATCCCCCCAAACCACCACCAAATTTGCCCTCCTACCAAAAATAATTCCCAACTATCCCTCCTAGCACAAAAATCTACCCCCATCTCCCCCTCCCAACTCAAATCCCCCCAAACCACCACCAAATTTGCCCTCCTACCAAAATAATTCCCAACTATCTCTACTAGCACAAACATCTTTCCCCCCCCCCAACACAAATCCCCCCCCCCCCCAAATCACCTCCAAATTTTCCCTCCTAGCACAAACATCTACCCCCACCCCCCCTCCCCCCCAACACAAATCCCCCCCCCAAATCACCTCCAAATTTTCCCTCCTAGCACAAACATCTACCCCCACCCCCCCTCCCAACACAAATCCCCCCAAACCACCACCAAATTTGCCCTCCTACCAAAAATAATTCCCAACTATCTCTACTAGCACAAATCCCCCCCCCCCCCCCCCAAAAAAAATATATTTCCTCTCTACCATATTACTTTTAAAGCACAAGCCCCTCAAATCCCCCCAAGTCACCGCAAAATCCCCCCCCCCCCTGCCACTCCCCAAATTCCCCTTCTGAAAACAAATCCTCACATGATACCACAGTGTCCAGGGCAGCCGCCCCTCCTGACCCCCCCTTGTCACGCCCTGATACTGGGTGTCCTCCAGCCAGAAAAAGAGACGGGTCTCGATATGACTTGCTGCAGCTTCTAATGTACATTATGAGAAGCTCACAGTGTGCAGTGAAATCTGAAGAAGCCATTTCAGTTCAGGAGATGAGCCGCTACAACTGTCCTAGACTGAAGGGAAGGCTGGAGATCAGATTTATTAAAGCGATTTAGATTTTTTTTTGGGCGAGACGGTTGTGAATGGTCTTACCTTATGCAGGGTAACGCCAAGCCAGACAGTTTCAAGCTGCTAGGCACGTCCCAGCAATATTGCACCAATGAATAATGTATGGGACAATCTTCCGTGGCATAATCCTGCTGTGTTTAATGAATAAACGACCAGATTAGCATGTACAATTCAACACTTTCGCTGCGTGTGTGGAGGGAGGGTCATGGACTGCTTGTCCAACCCCTGCAAGCAATACATGGCATGGCGAGCCCAACTTGTTGACCTCCATCCTATCCTCAACACAAAGTCCGAGAGGCTCCTCAGCTTAGATCCTTTGATGTACTCTGTGCAGTCATCTCCGCCATTGTTATCTAAATGTGGTTTATATCTTCTTGTTTTCCTTTTTTACTATGGTTAATAAAAGGAAGAAGTTTAAATGATGTCCTTCATTGGCTTCTCAAACAATTCAAGAAATGAAGAAATTAGCTCTTTATTGGTTTCTTAGCCACTTTCAGCCCCGGACCAATTGGCAGCCAAAGGACCAGGCCCCTTTTTGCGATTCGGCGCTGCGTCGTTTTAACTGACAATTGCGCGGTCGTGCGACGTGGCTCCCAAAATAAATTGACGTCCTTTTTTTCCCACAAATAGAGCTTTTTTTGGTGGTATTTGATCGCCCCTGCGGTTTTTATTTTTTGCGCTATAAACAAAAAGAGCGACAATTTTGAAAAAAAACGCAATATTTTTTATTTTTGCTATAATAAATATCCCCCAAAAATATATAAAAAAACATTTTTTTTACTCAGTTTAGACCGATACGTATTCTTCTACATATTATTGGTAAAAAAAATCGCAATAAGCAATTATTGATTGGTTTGCACAGAAGTTATAGCGTTTACAAGATAGGGGATAGTTTTATAGCATTTTTATTAATAATTATTTTTTATTATTAATGGCGGCGATCAGCGATTTTTATTGTGACTGCGACATTATGGCGGACACATCGGACATTTTTTGACACATTTTTGGGACCATTGTCATTTTACAGCAATCAATGCTATTTAAATGCATTGATTCCTGTATAAATGACACTGGCAGTGAGGGGTTAACCACAAGGTGGCAGTGTAGGGGTTAAGTATGCCTACGGGTGTGTTTCTTACTGTGGGGGGGCGTGGCTGTCAGCTAGTGAATGCTGATCTCTGCTCCAATCACAGGGAGCAGAGATCGGCGTCACTAGTTGCTAGGCAGAACGGGAGATGCTGTTTATTTCCGCATCTCCCCGTTCAGCCTTCCCGTGAGACGATCGCGGGTGTCCCCGCGGCGATCGAGTCCGCGGGACCCGCGACCGGCCTCACGGGGGTCCTGCCCGGTGCACTCACAATGGCACAGCGGCATTTAAAAAGGGACATATATACGACCTTATGCCTGTCCGTGCCATTCTGCCCGACGTACATCGGCGTGCGCCGGTCAGGAAGCGGTTAAACAATTCAATAAATGTAGAATGTGCCCTTCTTAAACAATTTAATTTAATTTAATTTAATTTTCCTCAGCAGGCATTGTACAATTTTCTAATACCCAAGGAGGAAATTTGAAAGTTGCATCTTCAATAACGTCAGCCATTCACACACGATCTTTCCAAATTCACGAGCGCTACCTCTAAATACCACCCAAAAAAAAGTTCCTCTCAGTCCTAACCATCCCAAAAAAAAAAAAGTTCATGAGATCTGATTTTACTTGCCTAAATCCACTACCATGTGATGATCCTCCTCCTCTTCGTAGAGGGATTCTCTTCCAATAGTGGAGAGCAGTGATCGAAAGTTGCTATTTTAGCCGCCAACCCATCTTGGGGATACCACATACACCATAATGTTCCTCTCGGTCCTAGCTATTCCAAAAAAAAGTTAATGAGATCTGATTTTACTTGCCTAAATCCACTGCCATGTGATGATCCTCCTCCTCTTCGAAGAGGGATTCTCTTCCAATAGTTGAGAGCGTGATTGAAAGTTGCTATTTTAGCCGCCAACCCATCTTGGGGATACCACATACACCATAATGTTCCTCTCGGTCCTAGCTATTCCAAAAAAAAGTTAATGAGATCTGATTTTACTTGCCTAAATCCACTGCCATGTGATGATCCTCCTCCTCTTCGGAGAGGGATTCTCTTCCAATAGTGGAGAGCAGTGATCGAAAGTTGCTATTTAAGCCTCCAACCTATCTTGGAGCCACCACATTCACCATAACGCCATGGTGCTACTACTTGAAGTCTGTAGGACCCTATGAGGACCCTTGTAAAGAGATCCTCATTCTGAAAAAGGCCAATGGGGAACATGCACATCAGCGGGGAGCAATGTGGACTTTGGAAGAGGGATCCTCTTTCAATAGTGGAGAGGGGTGATCGAAAGGTGCTATTTAAGCCTCCAACCCATCTTGCAGGCCACCACATTCACCATAATGTCATGGTGCTACTGCTTGAAGTCTGTGAAACCCTGTGAGGACCCTTGTGAAGAGGACCTTGTTGTGCAAGCCAATGGGGTGCGTGCACATCAGTGGGGAGCAATGTAGACCTTCAAAGAGAGATACTCTTTCAATAGTGGAGAGCGGTGATTGAAAGTTGTTATCCAAGCCCACAACTGAGCTTGGGGTGACCACATACACCATAATGTCATAGTGCTACTGCTTGAAGTCTGTAGGACCCTATGAGGACCCTCGTAAAGATGCCCTCAAAAGCCAATGGGGAGCATGCACATCAGTGGGGAGCAATGTAGACCTTCGAAGAGAGATCTTCTTCCAATAGTGGAGAGTAGTGATCGATAGTTACTATTTAAGCCTCCAACCCATCTTGGGGCCACTACAAACACCGTAAAGCTATGGTGCTACTGCTTAAAGTCTGTAGGACCCTATGAGGACCCTTGTAAAGAAGCCCTCATTCTGAAAGTCAATGGGGAGCATGCACGTCAGTGGGGAGAAATGTAGACCTTCGAAGAGAGATCCTCTTCCAATAGTGGAGAGCGGTGATTGAAAGTTGCTATTTTAGCCGCCAACCCATCTTGGGGATACCACATACGCCATAATGTCAAGGTGCTACTGATTAAAGTCTTGAGGACCCTTGTGAAGGGGACCTCATTCTTAAAGCCAATGCCCCCGGGGAACAATGTGGACCTTGGAAGAAGGATCCTTTTCCAATAGTGGAGAACGGTGATTGAAAAGTTGTTATCCAAGTCTCTAAGCCAGCCTTTCTCAACCTTTTCAACACAGAGGAACCCTTCAAATAGTTCTCCCGTCTCGGGGAACCCCTGCTAAAAATTAGAAGTCTACAACTCACGATACAGTAGTGCGATGGTCAGTGGTAAGAATGGTCCTTACACTTGTGGTCATTTGGAAGAATTACCTCCTTACAGATAGCTAAAAAGATCAATGGTGTCGGTGGGAACTTATCTGAGAGGCAGAAATTGCCCAATGCTGAAGGAACCCCTAGCAACCTTTGGAGGAACCCTAGTGTTCCACGGATTCCTGGTTGAGAATCACTGCTCTAAGCCATTCTGGGGCCACCAGATACACCATAATGTCATGGTGCTACTGTTTGAGGTCTGTAGTAATCTTGTAAAGAGGACTTCAGCCTGAAAGCCAATGGGATGAGTGCTCATCACCGAAGAGCAATGTGGGCATTGGACGAAGGATCCTTTTCTAATAGTGGAGAGCAGTGATTGAAAGTTTTTATCCAATCCCCCAAACCATCTTGGGGTGATCACGTACACCATAACACCATGATGCTTCTGTTTGAAGTCTTTAGGACCCTGTGAGTACACATGTGAAGAGGATCTCATTATGAAAGCCAATGGGGAGTGTGCATGTCACTGGGGAGCAATGTGGACCTTCGAATAGGGATCTTCTTCCAATAGTGTAGAGTGATGGTCAAAAGTCGCTATTTAAACCTCAACCCATCATGGGGCCACCACATTTACCATAATGTCATGGTGCTTCTGCTTGAAGTCTGTAGGACCCTGTGAGCATCCTTGTGAAGAGGATGGGTAGCGTGCACATGACCAGGGAGCAATGTGGACCTTTGAAGAGGGATCCTCTTCTAATATTGGAGAGCGGTGATCGAAAGTTGCTATCCAAGCCTCCAACCCATCTTGGGGCAGTCACATACACCCTATCACCATGATGACCCTTGTCGAATGTTGCTATTTAAACCTGCAACCCATCATGGGGCCACCACATTGACCATAATGTCATGGTGCTACTGCTTGAAGTCTGTAGGACCCTGTGAGCACCCTTGTGAAGGGGATCACATTCTGAAAGCCAATGTGGAGCATGCTCATCACCTGGAAGCAATGTGGACCTTGGAATAGGGATCCACTTCCAATAGTGAGGAGCTGTGATCGAAAGTTGGTATCCAAGCCTCCAACCCACTGGGCCACCACATACACTGGAACATCATGCTGCTACTGCCTAAAGTCTTTAGGGTCCTGTGAGGACCCTTGTGAAGGGGACCTCGTTCTGAAAGCCAATGGGAAGTCCAGAGAGCAATGTGTGCCTTGGGAGAAGGTTCTTCTAACACTACAGACCAGAAGAAGGTAAACTTAGGACCTGTTGCATGGCCATGATTCCAGGTAATAAGTTGGGGCCTTTTTTTTATTTATTGGTTA